>JALHBL010001367.1:0-66140 GCA_023638675.1 Camponotus pennsylvanicus
GAATTATTAGATTCTTTTCTTTCTGAGAAACGGAAAAAAGAAATTTATACGCATTATTATATACTTAAAGTAATGTGTAAGAGTATATAGTATAAGTATATAGTGTAATTATAATAATAATATAAGTTAATTCTCTTTTATATTATTTAAAGAAGGAGGAAAGAATAGGCAACTTCCAGAACTATTTCTTTGTTCTCTCGTCCTTCTTGTACAGATTTTCTTATAATATATTCTTAAATGATAATAATGTTTTATGATTACAGCATATAATGATTAGGATGGTATGATTATTTAATGATTATATTTTTTTTCTTTTTTATTTATGATTAATTATTCTTTCTTAAACCTTTATTAATTATCTTTTATTTATATTATATACTATAAATTTTATTTAAAATGGAGGAAAAAAATCTTAATTTCAGAACTGCTATCTTAATTTTTTCATCTTTCTTTTATAAGTTCGAACATAAAAAAGAATTTTAAATTCTCTGACCTACTTTATATCATATGGATATATATATCAGTAGAAATCTGTGTATATATGTAATATTATACATAATTACGTAATAAAAATTTTATAGAACTCTTTTTCCTCTTCGTTATCATGTGAAGAAATAAACTAAAGAATATACGTAATTATAGCTACTTGGTCATCAATGATAAAAAAAAAAAAAAAAATAAATATATATATGTTGAGTGTCAAAGGGTTTGCTGAAGAACCTGTTTTCTTTTTCCATTCGTTTTGCGATTGGCACTACTTCAATTGAGAATGCCTTGTTGACATATGGATATTTTTTCAATGCAGTTTCCGTATTTGTTTGCAGGGTTAGTTTTATTATGCCGTAATTTTTATATACAGCTTATTTATGTAGTATGAGCAGAAATTTTATGTAGAGTAGATTATAGAATATGGTGGCACCCTGTTTACGTGTTGGGACAATATTAATAGCAGATCTAATGATCATGATGCATTTTCATTAGATTTTCGAACGGTTTCGAAGTGAATTTTTTCATGCATGCTGCGTGCCGCTGATCTGTGTATTATCCATATGTAAGAGATATTTATCCCTTTTTTATTACGAGACTTCACTGGATACGACGATGATATGTTAACATTTCTATATTATAGTGATGATCAAGCAGTCTTCACTCGACTTTAAATAAGATAGAAAAAGGCAATGCAAGGAAAAATAGTTCTCTATTCCCTTTTTCTCAAAATACATATAACCAAATTTTCTTAATATTTATATAACTATATATTTAAATTTAACTATAGTCAAAGGAAAAAAAAGAAAATAAAATAAAATATAAAAAATAAAAATAATAATAATAATGAGAGAAAGTTTTAAAAGAAATTTCTCTTCATATGATAGTTATATTGTATATGTATAATATAAATATATATATTTAGTATATAAATTTTTTTCGTTGTTTTTTTTTATACACATATATTGGAAAAGGAAAGCATTTGATATAATTCTCAGATGTATATATATTATCTTAATATATCGTAATATCTAAACATTTCTTAAAAATTATATGTACGGGGAAGTATAACAATATATAATAACCTATATAATAAATTGGGAGTATAAAATATAATAGAAAGTATACATATATGTAAGAGTAGTGATTACGATTACAATTAATAATGCTAGAGATCTTATTTACATATAAGCATAAATAATAGAAAGTATTCTCGTCATGGCTTATATTTAGCTGGTCATACTTTATAGTTTTCAGTCCTTGGGTTGTAGTGCAGATAGAAGTTTTCTTTAAAGGTGGTAAAAGATAAGGATCTCCTGATTCTGAGAATTGTTTTCGTCTATGCGTTGAACCAGATTTATTTATTATCTGCAGCGTTAAAGAGCAGCACTCCTTTAATTCTTTGAAGATTATCTCGTTGGATTTGGATTTAATGTAGAAAATCCGTAAACGTTTAAAGTGCGCAATTAGATTGTTTATTTTTATTTTAATTTTTGCATTATTCTTTTTCAATTTCTTCAATGTTTTATGAAGTCTTGTATACTGATCTCTGAATCTTCTCGCTTTCGATTTCTTCAATGAAAATACTTGATTTTCTGATTTAAAATTTTGAGTGGTCTGATAATACTCTTCAGATCTGAGTTCTGCTTTGACATTATGAATATTTTCTTGAATTGCGTAAAAAGACTTTCTTGAAAGATATATTACAGAATTTATTAAGTATTCATCGTAGTTTATTAAGTTATCTTCTGGGACGAAAAACGCGTGTGATGGAACTCGTGCTATTTTATGAAAACTCATTTCATATGGAGGATGTTTAATTGTTTCGTATATGTTGATATTATAATTGAACGTTGTGAAATTGATCCATCTATTCCATTGTTTCGGCTCATTTGTAAATTGTTTAAAATGTTCTATTATATGATCAGATCTTTCTAATAATTCATTTGATTGTAGATAAGAGGTACAAAATTTGTAAATTTTCAATAATTTAAAAAATTCCTTCATTAAATTATTAGCGGAAATTTTCTCTGGATCTATTAATATCGCTTCCGATGCTTCAAGTGTGCGAATAAATCGGATTGCAAAAATCCTTGCGGTGTTTTTGGATTTCTGATGTGATAGAGATATTCTCATGCAAAATTTTGTCAACTGATCTTGAAGTGTTAAAATATTTTTGCTATTTCTCCCGATTTTTGGTGAAGATTCCACGATGTTTCCAGTTATTTTGTTGAAAGAAAATTTTAATATATCGGTGATTATCATAGGCTGCTTTATTTTGACTCTAACTGCTTCCTCTTCTGTCATTTCTTTTCTTTTCTCATCCTTTTTTCTTACGTGATAGTTTTTATCCGGCGGGTCGTTTCTTTTTTTAAGTTCTTTAATATTATCCTTTAATTTCACTGTTTGACTCTTTGTTTGTATTTTGTTTCGTTTAAGAAAACTGTGAATTAAAGGTTGTTCTGATATTTGTAATCCAAAAAATTTACTTAATTCTCCGAATGTAAATGTTGAAGAATCAATATTAATATTGGATAAATTGCCTTCAGGTATGATATTTTCGATTTCCTCAGTATTCGAAAAACACAAATTAAAATCATCATTTTCTTCTTTCTTGTTATTAAATTCTGTCAATGTTTCAGAGATTGCTTCTGTGTCTTCTGGATTGTTTAGATTTAAAATTTTCTTGGTTGTCATCATTTTATATTTCACCTCTTCGAAACTCGCAGGTTTTCTGGATAACATATCTCCAATACTGTATTGTTTTTCATTTGAATGTTTCAATCGTAGCAGCTCCATAATCTTCTTGGGTTGATTCTTCTTCGTTTCTTCGGCGATTATTAAAAATTGGTGCAGTTCACAATTATTGGGATTAATTATTCGATTTTCTATATTTTCCTCTTCCTGTGATTTGCGTTTTCGCATAAATTTTTCTATAACTTCTTGTGTTTTAATTTGAGAGGAATGAAGGAGTTTGGAAGAAGGCTTATTTTTGCTTCGAAAATTTTTTATTTTTAGATCATAAATTTGAGCCCTTTCAATAACGTCATCAGTTGCGACATGAGAAGATTTAAATTTATTCTTGAGATTTCTTGTGGATAATCCAATCCTTGGAAAATTAATATTTAGAGAGGATATTCGTCTTCTCTCCTTAAAATTTTTTGGTTTGAAACGTGCCGAGTTGCGTAGTGAGGTTTGGTAACTTCCCTCCTCGCAATCGACGGAGCTAGAATTTTCTAAAGAGGTTTGGAAATTTCCCTCCAAAATTCTAGAATTTTTTCTTTTAGGGGGAGCTTGGAAGCTTCCCTCCTTAAGGATTTTTAGATTATTAATATTTTCAGGAGGAGTTTGGTAATTTCCCCATCCAAGGATTTGTGGATTATTAATATTTTCAGGAGGAGTTTGGTAATTTCCCCCTCCAAGGATTTTTGGATTATTAATATTTTCAGGAGGAGTTTGGTAATTTCCCCCTCCAAGGATTTTTGGATTATTAATATTTTCAGGAGGGGTTTGGTAATTTCCCCCTCCGAGGATTTTTGGATTATTAATATTTTCAGGAGGAGTTTGGTAATTTCCCCCTCCAAGGATTTTTGGATTATTAATATTTTCAGGAGGAGTTTGGTAATTTCCCCCTCCAAGGATTTTTGGATTATTAATATTTTCAGGAGGGGTTTGGTAATTTCCCCCTCCAAGGAACTTGGAGTTATTCAAATTGTTTAGATAATCTTTATTTTTCTTCTCATTTTTATTCATTATTTTGTTTTCACAATTAATTTTGGTTTTATTTTGGGTTTGAATCTTATTTTTATTCTCTTCTTGATTTAATATTTCTTTCTTATCTTCGTTCTGAGCTTCTTTAGTAATAATATTATCTTGATGATCTTCGTTTTGACGGTTCTTGGTTTTGTTTTCGATTTTTACTTTACTTTCACGATCATCGAACTCATTAAGTATTTTATTAAATACTTCGTGCGTAGCTTCTTCCCTTTTATCCGTTGGTTGTTCCTGATTCCATAGAACTTCAAAATCTTTTTCTTGATTACCAAGTAGATTATTCAAAGATGTTAGACGTATAATAGGAACGTGGACGTCCATTTCTTCATTCAATGTACTTAGGACGTTTAAATATGCTTTTCCAGCGATGTTTTCCACGATGGTATCTCCTAAATAGATTCCATGTGCTATTTTTAATTTTGGTATATATCCTACTTTTATTTCAGGATTTTCCACTCTTACATAAAATAGTGACTCTGACCGTGGAGGCACTGTGATCATTTCCGGCGTGAAGAAAGGTATATTATTAATTTCAGATACGGCCAGACATCCGTGTGCGTAGTCTAACTTTGAGGAAGTTTGTTTTAAAAAATCATTCCCTAATATTCCAGCTTCTGGGATTGGGAAATCGTGAGATACTATATGAAAAGGTACAGATATCTTAAAAAGATTTAATATGATCTTCCCGAACGTATATACTGGATAATTATTTATGCCATTTAATTGCAATATTTTTGTATAATTAATGTTTATATTTTTAGGTATAAAATTTTCTTTAATTAAATTTGGACTGGTTCCTTTATCTATCATAAAAATGGTTTGAGTGGGTTTATCATTAATGTTAACTTGGACAGTAGGCACGCGATCGCGTTTATCAAGATTTATTGTTACAGGCCGTTTATTACTCGATAATCTACTTGATTCTCTAGGACGGGAAAATCTATTTGAGCTTCCTCTATATCCGACATCGAGAAGTTATTGTAATTTTTCCGATTATTTTTCTCTCGGTAATTATTCGTTGCAATTCGTAATTGACAATTTTTAAGGAGATGACCTTGTTCTTTGCAATATCGACAAAATGAATTATCTTTAGAGATTGAAATTTGGCTTACTTTAGAACAACAATTTTTGGCAGTATGTCCAAAATTATTACAAATTTGACAAATAATTTGTTGTTTATCTTTTAAATTATACTCTTCATTCTGTTTCCTCCAACAATTTTTAGCTAAGTGGCCAGGCCTTTCACACCACTGACAGATTATAGAAATTTTATTAGTTTGATTATTAATATCGTTTTGCAGACACGACTTTGCATCATGACCTGATTTCGAACATAATTGACACGAGATAACTTCCTCTCGTATTATATTTATGGATTGATGATATCGAAGATTACGTAGGCGACAATTATCAGCGCCATGTCCGCGTTTTTTGCAAATTTGACATATTAATATTTCGGTTTTCAAATTTGTCCCATTGTAAATTTGCGGAGAAAATTGAGTGAGTTTCCTACAGTTATTGGCTATATGTCCCTTTTTAAAACAGATTTGACATGTTTCCTGCAACCACTTAATATAATGTAGCTCGTTTTGACTTGAGTTAGCGCCTTGCTTCTGTCGTAAGTTTACTATCTCTCGAAGTTCTCGTTCAATCCTCAAAGCGTCGGCAATGGTGTCTTCTATGTTTAGATTTCTGGTAATTTTTTGTTCTATGTTATGCTTTAACCCTCTTATGAAACATTCACACATGTTCTTTTCTAATGACATTTTAATATTTTCATCAGGCAAAACTTTTTCTAGATATTGATATGTTTCTAAGATTTGTTTTCCAAGAGTTTTAATTCTACTAGCATAACTAATTACGTCTTCTTCGTCTTTTTGGTAAATACATCCTAATTCCCCTTGCAATTGATAAACATTTTTCGAAGGACCGTAAATTCGTTTTAAATAGGACGTTAATTGCGATATGCTATTAAAAAATTGATCTTGTATAGTTCGGCGAGCTTCTCCGATTATTCTGGTTCTTACGATTTTAGTAAATTGCAATTCTACTTCTTCAGGTAACATAGATTTTGCTTCTTCACATCCTTCAATGAAATAATTTAGTGGAATGTTATTGCCGTCAAAGAAAGGAACAGCTTCAACAGCGTATTTTAGCGTAGCGAAAGGATTTTGATAAGACATTGTTTTGGAATCACTTCCTATTTCTTTAATACGAATTTAATATAAATTTCTGTAATACAAATTTGATTTAAATTTTTTTTCTTTTTTTTTTTTTTTTTTTTTTTTTTAATAATTATATCGAGAAAATCATCAGACTTTGGCTAAGATGTATATTGACATTATGAATAAATAAAAAAGGTGTTTGTTTCTAATATCCACAAACTAAAATAGATATGTTTTGAAATAGATTTAGGAGTTGCTATCGGAATAGATGTGTATAGTGTATATAATTCAAAGATATAAATCTGATATAAACCTAAATACTATCTGATATAAATTTAGGTTTAAATTTAATTTGAATATATTTTACTCTCAAAGAATTGTCTTTTAAAAGGATTTTTTAATTTTTATCGAGATTTTTACATTCCTTCCCATTTCCAAGATCGCACTTTTCAATCCCGGACGAGCCCCCAAAATTTATCAGTATGTTACGTCCAGACCCTTGAAAGATCGGGCCATCTGGAAGGACGCAACTTACTTACCCCGTGACACACTTTATTCGGGCGTGTGTATGAATCGGGTCGAACGAATGTGAAGGGCCTGACACAGGTCAGCGACCGAAGGTCTCTTTAACGCTGCGTTTTTAAGCCTATTCGTTCGGTGGTCCCTTTTCGGTAAAGGAATTTAATCCTTGTTACGCGGGATGGGACCTAGTGCGATCTCAGGATTTAGGGAAGAGAACGGGTTAAATAATTAAATTATATATTAAATTAAAAATACATATATTATAAAAAAAATAATGAAAGAAAAATACATTTTAGCAGTTGTAGGTATTCGTGACTGGGTATCTGTGTGTGTATATATGTATATATTCTCGCGGGTGTTACAATCGTTCGGAGGTCATCAGTCAGAATATACAGGGAAGAATTTACGTTAAAAATTAAATTCTGACTGGTTAATACAATATACATATAATTAATATAATATAAGAGAAATAAAACAAAAATAAAAAGTCAATGTGTAATAAAAATATAAATAACGCTTACTCATTAAGGGAAGTATAGAATTCGTTGCTTGCGCATATGTGTTATAGTTAGAATTAAAATTTTCTAAATTTGCTGAAACACAGGTCTAAATTAAAATACAATAATAAAATTAAGACAAGAGATTCGCCAAGTCTAAGTTCGAAAATTATTCATCTATTTTAACGGTTTCTCCCAAAAGTAATGATAATTCAAAGGAAAATAATATAAAGAAAAAAAAATTGATAATAAAAATAATAATATAAGAATGGGAAATTAAAAGAAAACGAAAGGGAGTAAAGAAAAAGTGAATGAACAGATATATATATAAATAAAGGCTGAAACGAGATATAAAGATAGAAAACAATATAAATTCTCGGTAAATAAATCAGAAAGAGCTAATAAAGAGAAAAAAGGAATTGTTCGCGAATCGCCTTACGGAGATTCCCGGCGAACGGGGAATTGTTCGCGAATCGCCTTACGGAGATTCCCGGCGAACGAGGAATTGTTCGCGAACCGCCTTGCGGAGATTCACAGCGAACGAGGAATTGTTCGCGAATCGCCTTGCGGAGATTCCCGGCGAACGAGGAATTGTTCGCGAATCGCCTTGCGGAGATTCCCGGCGAACGAGGAATTGTTCGCGAATCGCCTTGCGGAGATTCCCGGCGAACGAGGAATTGTTCGCGAATCGCCTTGCGGAGATTCCCGGCGAACGAGGAATTGTTCGCGAATCGCCTTGCGGAGATTCCCGGCGAACGAGGAATTGTTCGCGAATCGCCTTGCGGAGATTCCCGGCGAACGAGGAATTGTTCGCGAATCGCCTTGCGGAGATTCCCGGCGAACGAGGAATTGTTCGCGAATCGCCTTGCGGAGATTCCCGGCGAACGAGGAATTGTTCGCGAATCGCCTTGCGGAGATTCCCGGCGAACGAGGAATTGTTCGCGAATCGCCTTGCGGAGATTCTCAGCGAACGAGGAAGAACAAGGAATGAGACTGGAGGAGATAAGGATTGATTGATTGATAGTAATTAGTAAAAATTTAATGGTTATTAAACCGTTTAAAATTATTTGTCAGACATAGATTTTAAATTGTAAGATAGTAAGATATGGGAAAGGGAGAAAATAAAAATTACTCAATTTTACTCACAACTCGTTGGCATCACAAAAATGAGTGCGTTGATAAAATTGCAATGGCAGAAGGTCGGAGGCTGAGGTCAGAGGGTTATAACATGAAGAGCTGGGTAATGGAGATGTTCATCAGAAAATTCACACGATGCACAATTAAATGTTAACAAAATCATTTTCACTATGATAATAAACAGATGAATAACTCAATTGCATAATGCAAGAAAAAGGGATCCCCGAGGCTATATAATTTTAAAATTGAATGACTGAATCTTGACTGGAACTGTGAACTGAACTGTCAACTGCACTGCTGCTCGTCGGGAGAATTAGCGTACTGAACTGTCAACTGGAGTGTTAATAATAATCGCGCGTCGCGCCTTGCGCTTGCATTTTAAAGTTATTACTCCTCCTCCCTTCTGGATGGTGGGGAATCTTTTTAGACGAATTAAATAATTTCTATTACTCCCTTCCTAAGGTCAAGGAGCTTGATCTTACAAAAGGAGAGGGGTCTCTTAAGATTTTTATTGGTTAAGCCCTTTGGCTCGAGACTTAGCTCCATCCAGTAGAGAGTGGGAGTGAGCTGATTATTTTATCGCTTGACGATTTGGCGATTCGGAGAACGCTCAAGGGTGGCCTGTCGAACGAGCGCACGTGCACTATCAATTTCAAGAATATTGCTGTGTGTTTAGATTTTGACAATCTTCCCGAGAACCAGATCTTTATTTTAAAATTTCTTTAGATAGAGAGGCTTCGAACATAAAGCCGTACCAATAGATACGGGACAGTTAGAGTTTCTCATAACAATTTTTCGTCTCGTAATTCACGAATTTATTTAGAGTTTCGTTAACGCTATCTCGACTGGCCATTCTCAGTATTAGATTTGTTAAAGTTTAATGGCGATACCCGCGGGTTAGGTTACGTTCTTCTAAGCGCTATCTTTATTTTTAAGAAGAATCGCTTTGCATTTCGAATGCAAGTCGATCCTTGATTTCTTTCTTCCACGAAATCGTTTCGAGGAAAGAAAAGAATCGTGGAGTCCACCGGACGTAACAATATTATAAAAAAAAAAGTAATATTATACAGAAAGATATTTATCTTTCTTGCAAATGATAATGTACTCTCTAAAAGTGAATCAATGAAAATATCACTAATTTAAACAGTAAAATAAGATTTCATTGATAAGAGAGTCAATGAGTATTTTACTAATCCCCTCCCCCCACCCCTCTTCAGTGAAAACGTTTATTTTTTGTTACTTCATCTTATATCTCACTGATTATGGTCAGTGGAAGTAAATTTCACTGTAAAACTAGTAATCGCTAGTTCGTTCGTTTATCGCTACGATGCGCTATCCCTTTCGTATTTAAGTTTTAATAATGAGAATTAAAGTTTGCAAAGGGCGACAGATAAAATTTAAAATATTACTTCGATTTAATTTCTGATACAATCTGACCAGAGGAACTTCAAATATTAAATCGATTTTATAAGTCGGACATAAATAAATATCCGGCTAATAAACGAAAATGATCCATTCATTATCTATTATATTTAAGACAACAAGTTCAACATGCATGTAAAATAAATAAAATAAAATTTTTAATATAATAAATATAAATAAAATATTACCGATACTGATTCAGACAGTCAATATTACTAATTCTTTCAGTGAAATGTCAGTGATTTACAGTGCTGTATTTATAACTGCTATATCAGTGACTATTTTCTGTTTTTCAGTAATAGTACACTGATTCACTTTTAGAGAGTAACAGAATAATTATTAAAAATATAAATTGGTATAAGTGGCAATGCGAGTCTAGTATCGAAATTATTACACCGCTATTTATTGTACAAAAGACAATCATATAAAAAAATACATATAATAAATATACATTTGAGTAAGTTACGAACGTTTCGACCCTATTTTTGGGTCATCTTCAGCGCAAATTTAAACTAAGTAATGAACTAATACAAAATTGGAGTCAAGCATACGAGTGCTGTCTAAAAATACGTTTCAGTTGAATGATGCGGTATCTCATTGTTGTTTTAACGATGTCTGCATTTTAAACAACCCGAATCTGTCAGCAAATAAAATACATCAAACCGAACAACAGTTTGAATTGATAAAATAACTTAAATAAATTAGGATATAAAAGTAGACTAAATAAATAAATAAGTTCAAAAATTTTAAAAAATTTTTTTCAAAAATTAAAAAATTACGGAGTTAAAACAGTATAAAGGAACACTAAAAAATTACTTACTTCCAGACATCGAAAACATTGGCAGACAATAAAAGTGATGAGAGACCGACCATCATGAAAAGAGAGTTTTCACTAACGTACCGACTAATTTGATTTTCGACAGTGTTTCCTCCAGATGGAATCATATTTCTCCAAACTGTGACATACCGCGCGATGAATTTCTCTCAGCACTAAAATTTATATTGGAATCATCTTTTTTCACGTTCAATAACATCATTTATAAACAATCATTTGGGACTCCTATGGGTTCTCCCCTGTCTCCTACAGTGGCGGACATTGTTTTACAAGACTTAGAAAATAAAGCGCTTGCCTCCTTACAATTCATCCCTCCGTTTTATTTGAGATATGTTGATGACGTAATCTTAGCGGTCCCTCCTTCCTCACTTGATCATACTCTTTACACATTCAACTCCTTTCATACTCGTTTACAATTTACTATGGAAATTGGAATGGGCAGCAAAATTAACTTCTTGGATGTAACTTTAATGTTAGATAACAACTATATTATTTTTGATTGGTATCATAAAGATACTTTTTCTGGTAGATACCTACATTTCTTATCTCAACACCCGATATGCCAAAAAAGAGGCACAGTAATTGGCTTAATTGACAGAGTTTTCTTTCTGTCTCATCCCTCTTTTCATTCGGAAAATATTAAAAGTGTTATCAATATTTTGCTGAATAATGGTTACCCTCTCCATTTTATTTTGAGTACATGATCTGACCGCCTTAGAAAACTCTTTTTTAAAACAGATTCCAACGTCAACAAATCTCTAATCACAGATACCAATAATTCCATCACATATTTTACCATACCTTATGTCTCCACATTCTCTGAGCGTGTTAAAGATATTGTCAAGGATCCAAATATTCGATTGTCTTACTACAGCATCAATAAAATGAGTAATTTCATCAAAGTCCGTAAGGACCCCCTTCCTGTTTGTGATTCTATGAATGTTATATACAAATTGAATTGCACTGACTGCGATGCTTCTTATGTGGGACAGACTAGCAGGCAACTACGTACCAGAATTAATGAGCATCGTTGTCACATTAAACGCAATACAAACACTCAATCGGTTATCACTAACCATAGATTGCATTTCGACCATGATTTTGATTGGGAGGATGTAAAAATTTTAGACCAGGAGCCTTTCTTGAGCAAAAGATTAATTTCCGAAATGTTATTTATTAAGAGACAAAATAATGGTTTAAATTTGCAGACGGATACCGAACGTTTACCCGAAATTTACTTAAATATTGTTAATAATTTACCAAAAATTTAATAGTTTGATCTCTTGTACCACATTTGAATTTTTGTGACTCTGCGCATGTTTATATTTATATATTATCATCGACTCGCTCCGACTCCTTTATAAAGCAGCCTCGTTACGTCTCGAGGACTAGTTGATAATTTTTGTCGTTTTGATGATGGTCGGTCTCTCATCACTTTTATTGTCTGCCAATGTTTTCGATGTCTGGAACTAAGTAATTTTTTAGTGTTCCTTTATACTGTTTTAACTCCGTAATTTTTTAATTTTTTGAAAAAAATTTTTTTAAATTTTTGAACTTATTTATTTATTTAGTCTACTTTTTTATCCTAATTTATTTAAGTTATTTTATCAATTCAAACTGTTGTTCGGTATGATGTATTTTATTTGCTGACAGATTCGGGTTGTTTAAATTGCAGACATCGTCAAAACAACAATGAGATACTGCATCATTCAACTGAAACGTATTTTTAGACAGCACTCGTATGCTTGACTCCAATTTTGTATTAGTTCATTACTTAGTTTAAATTTGCGCTGAAGATGACCCAAAAATAGGCTCGAAACGTTCGTAACTTACTCAAATGTATATTTATTATATGTATTTTTTTATATGATTGTCTTTTGTACAATAAATAGCGGTGTAATAATTTCGACACTAGACTCGCATTGCCACTTATACTTTTAATTATACCTTTAATTTATATTTTTAATTTTATATTCACGAGTCTGACATTTTTAATAAGAATAATTATTATTATATTCTACAGTCAATCATTTTGAATATACAACAAATGAAAATGTTTAGATAATTTAGGAGCTTATATATAATTAAAATAATATAAAATTTTTATTATATTATAAACATTATAAAGTGTGATAAATTTGTTACATATTTACCAGTTTGTTTTATGTTAAATAGTATCCAGCCATCCTCTTTAAAAGTCAAATGTAATCCAAATTGTAGAAAATTGTTCAATGAAATTTTACTTGAAGTACCAATAAAATGCGTCTGTGTGGTATACGTTATAGGTACGTCATAATTCGCCAACTTATTTAAATTATTTAAATTGTGCGTTGATACCTGTATCCATTCTACACGAGGACTATACTCTCGTGTTATTTTCAATACAGGATAATATTTTTGTGATAATATTACTCTCCAAGATTTAATTATTAACCATATAAGATACAAATTGTTTGCAGATTTTTGTGTGGATGGATTCTCCATAATTTCAGCAAAATAGTCAACAGGCTTGCTAAAGTTACAAAATTTGTCCAAAATTTATTGTCAAAGTGTCAAAAAGTATTATAAGCAACATATAAGTATTATAACAACATAAAATTAACACAATATTAACACAATATATAAAATCGCTACGTTAATTATACTTTTTATTTAGTTGAATTAGTTATATAAATAATTATGTAATTAATCATATGACTTATAGTTTCCATAAATATTTGATATGCTACAGTTTAACTATAATTTAACTAGGAAAGTGTATGTGTAAATTGAAAGTTTATCTTGAATATTTAATGACATTGAAGATAAAAGAAATTGTGTATGTTAATAATAAAGGTTAATAATAAAGTATGAAAGATACGATGTGTTGAAATAAAAATAACTATAAAAGACTTTTATACTGGGTGTTAAAAAAGTCTGGACACGGTCGAATATCTCGATAAGGAAGTTTTACTAGAAAGTGTTTCAGACAAAAGTTGTATGGCTTTGAAAGGGCCATCAGATGGTGGCAATGATTTGACCTTGGAGAGTCATTTGAAGATCACGTGAAGGTCACCGTCAATTTCTTAAATGGAACCCCCTATTTTTTATTGCATATTCTTGTAGCTTATCTCGAGGGCTTTCCAAAACACTTTAATAAAATATTTTTTCCTTAAGTACTTTTTGAGTTATAAGGCTTGAAATTATTTCTTAATTTTACATAAACCGTAAAATATCTTGTAAAATATTCATTTTTCGATTATCTTACCTTAATACTTTTATGTACAAAATAATGAGAGGAATCAATTGGTGTAAAGAAAACACATAGTTATTTTTAAGAAAAAAAATATTGTTAATTGCAAATTGCATTTTTTTTTCGAAACAATTATGTGTTTTCTTTACACCAATTGATTCCTCTCATTATTTTGTACATAAAAGTATTAAGGTAAGATAATCGAAAAATGAATATTTTACAAGATATTTTATGGTTTATTTAAAATTAAGAAATGATTTCAAGGCTCATAACTCGAAAAGTACTCAATGAAAAAATATTTTGTTTAGTGTTTCGGAAAGCTCTCGAGATAAGCTACAAGAATATGCAATAAAAAATAAGGGGTTCCATTTAAGAAATTGACGGTGACCTTCACGTGATCTTCAAATGACTCTCCAAGGTCAAATCATTACCACTATCTGATGGCCCCCTCGAAGCCATACAACTTATGTCTGAAACACTTTCTAGTAAAACTTTTCCTTATCGAGATATTCGACCGTGTCCAGACTTTTTTAACACCCAGTATAATCAATCATTCATCATATTTAGTTTTCTGTAGTACAATAATTATAGTAGTACAGTATATTACTTACTTATCCCTTACATATTTGCGGATACTCTCCCAAAATATTTGTTCAGTAACCATTTGTTGTAACAAACGCAATACACCGGATCCTACATTTACATAATTTATATCAGAATATAAGATAATAATACTTATAAATTAATAATAATTATAATTATATATATATTTAAATATATTGAGAAAGAAAGATCAACATGTAAATATTAAATATATTTAAGATCATTTTATTATAATGTTTATTTTTAAACATATTTAATTTGGTAAATAAAATAAACTCTATATATGTATATGTACACTACGTGTATATATATGTAATAAATTATTATTAATTATATGTATATATACACGGTGTTCACAATTCGCAATTGAAATTTTAATAACATATTCCTGAGCAAAGACAGAGACGAAAATTCGGAGACACAACAAGATTGAGGCTGCAATAGTTTCTGAGGTATAAGCGATTAAAGTTCAATGATATCGTGTAGAATTTGCGCGCTTAGATCCGTAACTACATTTACATGTGTACTGATCTGTCATCTGTAATTGATTTTTTCATGTGATATTGATTTCTACTGCACAGCTAATTTTATTTTTTTATTTTACTTTATAATAATACTAGACTAATTTCTACAAATATTTCTTTGATTAAAAAGAAATGTATCTCATTTCTCAAATATGTTGAAACATTAGATTGTATAATTTCGTTTAAATGTAATAGCTGAACAATTATTTAAATTTTTATTTAAAAAAGAATTAAATGTTTCCTGTATATTATTTGTAATTTGTTAATATTAATTAATCACCATAATGTATGATGTATATAATAAAAAACTGAAATAAAAAATGAAATCAGCTGCAGTAAAAATCAATATCATCTAACATGAATAAATCAATAACAGATGACAGGTGGGTACACATGTAAATATAGTTACGAACCTAAGGGCGCGAATTCTACACGATATCATTGGCAAGCTTTGATCGTTTATAACTCAAAAACTATTGTAGCCCCAACATTTTTTCATTAGAATTTTCATCTCAGTTTTTACTCAGGAATATGTTATTAAAATTTCAATTGCGAGTTGTGGGACACCCTGTATATATGTGTGTGCATATACAGGGTAAGTTTTATTTTGTGTCAAACTTTTTATCATACGAGAGATTATCGACTGTAATTATAATAAATTGATCGATACACAGATGTCAGTTATTTGGATCGACCGTATCGATCCACATATAATATGTACAAGTAAAAAGTTGAATCAAATTATGGATTTATTATTATTATTATTATTATTGGAGCTACGTATTATTATTATTATTATTATTATTATTATTAAATATATATATATATATATATATATATATATATATAATTATATTTATTATTATTATTATTAATGCTATGTATACATATTCGATACATTCAAGCAGTAGAAATACAAATTTAAAAATTCAGTTTTTAAATTTAACACTTTAACTTTTTATGTAAAACTTTATTTCAAAATCCGCATCTGTTTTTATGATTCATAAATTTTTATTATTGATTTATACATTAAAAGTATGCAGCAAAAAATGTTCTTTTTCTTAAAATAAAATTACACAATTGTTCCATAAGAAATACATTCTTATGGAACAATTGCGTAATTTTATTTTAAGAAAAAAGAAAATTTTGATGCATACTTTTAACGTATAAATCAATAAGAAAAATTTATCATAAAAATAAATGCGGATTTTGAAATAAAGTTTTACATAAAAAGTTATAGTGTTAAATTTAAAAACAGAATTTTTAAATATGTATTTTTACTGCTTTAATATATCGAATATGTATACGTAGCTTTAATAATAATAATAATAATAAATATAATACACACACACACACACACACACACACACACACACACATATATATATATATATACATATATATATATTTAATAATAATAATAATAATAATACGTAGCTTTAATAATAATAATAATAAATCCATACCACTTAATTTGATTCACCTTTTAACTTGTACATATTATATATAGGTCGATACGGTTGATCCAAATAACTGACATTTGTGTACCGATCAATTTATTATAATTGCAGTCGATAATCTCTCGTATGACAAAAAGTTTGACACAGGAAATAAAACTCACCCTGTATATACAAAGTGTAACTAAAAAAACGCTCACAGAGCAAACAGCGTTATTCCTGATTAAAATTCGAGTCGAAAAGTCCTGAACGATTCTTTTCTATAATGCTTAATAAAGCGGTAAGTATTGAGTAAAGTTACGCCAATAAGCACCGACCTTTAGCCGGGCACACGTCAGAGCCACGCGCCTGATAGTGCGCGTGAGCGCTCCACCGCTACGTCATGCCGCTATCGTGCAAAATTCTTATGCGTCGTAATAAAGCGAAAAACTTTATTTTGCATTAAAAATCATATTTCTTCCGTCTAAAACTTTTCCTTAAAGAAAATTTCGACAAGGAGGCTAGAGGTCGGTGCTTATTGGCGCAACTTTACTCAATAATTACTGCTTTATTAAGCATTATAGAAAAAAATTGTTGAGGACTTTTTGACTCGATTTTTAATCAGGAATAACGCTATTTGCTCCGTGGACGCTTTCTTAGTTACACCCTGTATATATATATATATATATATATATATATATATATATATATATATATACAGGGTGACCCATTTTAACTTAGGCAGCCAAATAACTCGATAACTAAGCCCAGCAAACAAAAATGTTTCAGACAAAAGTTGTATGGTTTCGAGGGGGCCATAAGATGGTACCATTGGTTTGACCTTGAAGAGTCATTTGAAGGTCACGTGAAAGTCACTTCAATTTTTTTAAATGGAACACCCTATATATTTTTGCACATTCTTGTAGCTTATCTCGAGAGCTTTCCAAAACACTATAATTAAGTACCTTTTCGTTAAGTACTTTTTGAGTTATGAGGCTTGAAATAATTTCTTAATTTTACATAAACCGTAAAATATTTTGTAAAATATTCATTTTTCGATTATCTTACCTTAATACTTTTATGTACAAAATAATGAAAGGAATCAATTGGTGTAAAGAAAACACAGTTATTTTTAAGAAAAAATATGGAATTGTTAATTGCAAATTACATATTTTTTCTTCAAAACAACTATGTGTTTTTTTTACACCAATTGATTCCTCTCATTATTTTGTACGTAAAAGTATTAAGGTAAGATAATCGAAAAATGAATATTTTACAAGATATTTTACGGTTTATGTAAAATAAAGAAATTATTTCAAGCCTCATAACTCAAAAAGTACTTAACGAAAAGGTACTTAGTTATAGTGTTTTGGAAAGCTCTCGAGATAAGCTACAAGAATGTGCAAAAATATATAGGGTGTTCCATTTAAAAAAATTGAAGTGACTTTCACGTGACCTTCAAATGACTCTTCAAGGTCAAACCAATGGTACCATCTTATGGCCCCCTCGAAACCATACAACTTTTGTCTGAAACATTTTTGTTTGCTGGGCTTAGTTTTCGAGTTATTTGGCTGCCTAAGTTAAAATGGGTCACCCTGTATATACAGGGTGTAACTGGGCACAGGGTGTCATGAAAGTGAGCATGACTTTAAAAAATTAAGGTAGATTGGCTCAAAGTTAGAAGAAAAGTCTTGTACAGTTATGCAATATTCGCAATAATTAACGAGAAATAAATTAAAGAAAATCGGCCAATGCGCGCAGCTAGAAGTGCGTGGCGGTGAAGGCGGTTTCACTGTAACATAATGGCGGCGCGCGGCGAAACGGTGATTGGAGAGGGGAGGAGCGATGAGTGTGTAGGCGCGCGGCGAAAGCTCTTCCCCTCTCCCTCACTACTTCACCGCGCGCCACCATTATGTTACAATGAGACCGCCTTCACCGCCACGCACTTCTAGCCACGCGCATTGGCCGATCTTCTTTAATTTATTTCTCGTTAATTATTGCGAATATTGCATAACTGTACAAGACTTTTCTTCTAAGTTTGAGCCAATCTACCTTAATTTTTTAAAGTCATGCTCACTTTCATGACACCCTGTATATATATATATATATATATATATATATATATATATATATATATATTCTGAACAAACATTTGTCTTTAAAATGTCAAATCTTGAATGAATTCTAAGACGATTTTTCCTTTTGCAAATTTTTCCCGAAGCTGAGTTTTTTAAACTATAGAGGAAAATAGTTAACTAATTACGAGTACGAGAGATAGGCAGGGATATAGGCGATTACGTGGGGCGCTCGCCGCGATCAGCTGATTGCTATACGCGATCAGTGTGTGTGTGTGCGCACGTGCGTGTGTGTGAGCGTGCACATTCACACACACACACACACACACGCGCGCGCGCGCACGCACGCACACACACACACTGATTGCTACACTCATCGCGTATAGCAATCATATGATCGCGGCGAGCGCCCCACGTAATCGCCTATATCGCGCCATCCCTGCCTAAATTTAAATGACGAGCGAAGTATTTTTAACTATTGGTTGAGTCGAGCCAGCAGAATAATAAAGAATACATTTGGTATCCTAGTCAACCAATGGAGAATTTTTAAGCGACCAATTAATTGCAGTATAGAAAAAATAATTTCAATTATTAAAGCTGCAGTATGTCTCCATATGGCAATTTCATCATTATTAATTTTTTCGTTGTTGTTTTCTGTTAAAGTTTCTTCTGTTTCTTACAATTAGTTAATCGTTCATCATTTCTGACTAGTAAAATGGAATGATTAATAAGATTTAATTTTGTTCTTTAAGTATATTATACGTTAGGTTCATTATTGGCTGAATGGCATCTAACTGATTGGTTCAACTCATCTGTCTTAATCTGCATCTAATAACTGCTAAAGTTGAATCAATTTCATCAAACTTTGGTGCTAGCGGTGATATGAATGGGGTTGATGGTTGACTCAGCGAATCGGCAATTCTTTCCAATGCACTGGACTGCTGGTTCCGAGCTCTTCTTTCTTTTAATTGGCGTACCTGAAATTTATTATTATTATTTATTATTATTATTATTTTATTATTATTTATTTATTATTATTATTTTTTTTTGCTTTTTGCTTTTCTGACAAGTGTGAGTGCGCTCTTATTCTATACTTTATGGATGCGATTGGGACGCTCTGGACGTTTGATTGACCAATTAAACGTCCCAGGAGTAAAGATTTCTGTAACCTGATTGATCATTCAAACACATTAAAGTATCCAGAGCGTCTTCCCGACCGCATTTTATTTAAGACAAATATTAATGTAAATTAATTACCTGATGCTTCTGACTCTGATTGATCGTTGTCATCGCCAGTTGCATCACTATTATTTATTGACTCGTTATTGGATATATCACCATCAAGATCAATATTAGAAGCTTTTCCTCTAAAAATATAAAAACTACAAGTCGAAGGTGTTCGAAAACATAAATAATCAAAATATTTAATTTTTACTTTTTGATAAAGCATAAGTTTTGCAGCAACTGCATGGAATTATAATGATGCCATTCTTTTGTAGGGGGAGCTCTAGCCAATTTACTGGGATGATTTTCGGAATGTATTATCCGTCGATAGGCGTTATGTAAATTTTTAAATTTCTTTTTGGCTTCTTCTTCGCTAAGTTTACCCGTAAATGAAATTTTTATTTAAATATTTCAATCACAAATGTTTTTACTGTTTTTTAACCTCCCAATATTTCAGACACTTCATCCCAAAGTTTTTTTGTTAGCCGTTGGCATCGCTGCTCTAATTGTAAAATCTCAAAGGGGTCTTCTTTCTTGAACGGATAAAATTAGTAATTCTTCGTCGTCATAATTCAATGTCGACTTTACGTTGGCTCTCCAATTATTTTTTTTATTGAGTGATCTATTTTCATTTTTCCCCTGTAAGATTTCTTTATTTGATACCGAAAGTATTTCAATAGTTCCTAAAATCAAATTCATTAGGAAATACAGATTTATTACTGCAGGATTTATTACTTTTAGGATTTCAATCAAAGTTTCTATTTATCTGGATTGTTTTCATGAACCGGCAAGACAACTTCTTCGTTGTCGACAAGGCTTCGTCGAATAATGCGATTATCGTCTACATATAATAATATAAATTTTAGTAGAATACTATATTCTTTTTAATGATGAAACAAAAATATAAATATATATATATATATATATATATATATATGTATATATATATTGCATATACATATATGCATATATATATATATTGCATCTGTTACTGGATAGAAGTAAAAACTATTATCAATAAACAACTGGAGAAAAGCTTCCGCACAACCATGAGACGGAATGTTCTCTCATTAATAATTGTTTCACATATTCCACAAGTATGTACAACAGCTATCTGAAAATTTCATAAAATTATCGCAATTTCAACAATCTTTACTCTTTTGTATATCATCACATTAATCTTAAAGTTATGATATATAATAAAATATAAATAAATAAAATAATTCATAATTAAAAGTACATGATTAAAAAAAAATAAAAAAATATATATGTTTATTAAAAATATATATGTTTACTAATAAAAGATATATATTTACACACACACACACACACACACACACACACACACACACACACACACACACACACACACATTAATTATGAAAATAAGTAATAATTAATAAATTAATAACTAAACTAAATCATTAATAATTAATAGAATCTTTTTGATTTGATCGATTTGAGGGATTTCCTGTTGTTTAATTCATAAATCCAAATAAATTTGAAAGAGCATGTGTACAAAAATCTAATAAATAATATTTATTTATTATAATTTCCTATATACGATACTGTAATATTATACTCTAGTGTGAATAAGTTACGTTTCTTCGTTAACTTGTTCAAAGACAATTTATCGATACAATCTCGTAATAATATAATTTATAAAATTTTATTTGAATGTATATTGTAAATTATAAAAATTCTCAAATTTTTGGTAAAGGAATATATATTACTTTTAAATAATATAAAAAATTCATATATATATATTTTTTTAGATATTTTTGTATTCTACGCGATGGTGCCCTCTTTTGGTTTAAACAGCGCGGAATAGACGGACCTGCTTTCTTACGGCGTACGACCGCTAGCACGCATTTGGAGTGGGAAAAACGACACCGTGCTTTGCTCTTACATACCATTTCTCGATCAAAACGGCTGTTAACGATCTCAGAAGTTGTGTGTTTACATGACACACATATTTATTACAATCTCGCATACCCCAAATGTTGTTAGTCTTTGGAAGTTTCTCGAGATATTAAGAAGTCATAACTCTGTGCATATATATTTTTTATATTACACTGATGATAATGAATAAAGCATTGATTTATTGCAACTAATTCTTATAAGAGGACATACATTTGCATACATTTTGTGATATATCTCAATATACAAAGTAAGTTGTTAAAAATTAAATTTATTTCTATGTATTTGTCTTAATTCTTTCTTTTCCATTAAATCATGATAGAGGCAATGCTTTTGTTTAATATGTCAGTTTGTACTTTCTAACAAAAATATATCTTTATAGATATCTGAGAAAGTAGTATCATGTTTGCAAAACTATTATTATGTAGCAGTTTAACTATCATCGTATCGGTCTTTTCACTTGATTACCAGATAAGCAAACTAAATGAAACAGACACATACATGCAATCATTCTATATAATACCGAAACAATATGATATCATTCTTACATCATATATTAAGGAAGATACTTTTGTCGGCAATTGTAATATGAGTATTAGGATATTAAAATCAGTTCAAAGAATACAATTGTATTTAGACGTAAAACGTGTTATAGATATAACGGTGATTAATGATCCACAATATTTTCGCGGAAAAATAATCCCTTATGAACCGGTAGATTGTTTGTATGATAATGAGAAGAACATTACCGAATACATATTCCGGAATAATCTATTGCCGAAGTATTACATCATAAAATTAAATTATATTATAATGGGTGATATAGATCTAAAAAAGTTTTATAAAAGAAATGAACGACAATGGTAAGTAACTATTAAAATATTAAATATGTAGTAATTACAGGGTAACACAATCCTGGTACAGCATTCTATTTATTAAAAAGTATTTTCTAAGAAAAGACATTTATATAGAAATGTGCCTATCTGAAAAGTCTTCATTCCTAATTATATGTTTCTTAGGATCTTAGTAACAAATTTTGCAATTTATTACAATTATCATTATTATTAAAATGAATGTAAATTAAAAAATTAAAAAGAAAATGGCATAAGAGCCAACGCGCGGTAGTTGGAGCGCAGAGAAGCAACAACACTTCTTTCTTTTTTCAGTATTAGTTTATTAAAAAACACATTATAAAATGTGAATGTAAATTGCAAATAAAAATCTATTTAATTAAATCAGCAGTAATGCACGTCTTATACAACATTTTATCATCAACTGTCAGACGAATTTAAATATTTCGGTAGTGTTTTGAATTGTTTTCAAAATCTAAATAATACAATTCTGAAAGATTTATGTTTACGTTTTTATAGAACTTACTTATTTGAAATTTAAAATTTTGGCAAATATTTCACTTTTACACTGTTTACTAATACCAAACTTTAGGAAATTATTAATATTTAATGAAACCTATTACAGAAGCATTCATAACATAAAATTAATCTATAATAAAGCTGATGACACAGATCTAAAAAATTGTTTTAAAAGTTATAATAATTCGGAAAGAAAACATTTCCAGACACATGTATGAATTATTTGTATGAAGTTTATATGAATTTTTTTGTTCATATATTTCAGAAGTCACTAACAAAATTTGATTAGATCATGAACAATCACTCACTTTTCATAAACACTTTATATATACAATTAAATATAAATATATAAAATTAAAATATATATATATATATATATATATATATATATATAAGCTATATTTATGCTGTTCCTTATATTTAAACATTCACATACACGCACACATAGTACCCATTTAGAAACTATTTTCGCTATAATATGCGAATAACTAAAAACATATATATGCGATTCATTTAACAAATTATCTCTAAAATATGCAATTTTTTTAACATATATAAAATTATGTATGGAATAGTTAGGTAATATATCAATGTCAATAATCACAATACATTAATTAAAACAATTAAAAGAAGTCATTAGTCTAATATTGTGTAATATAAAATTTTTTTTATTTTAATTTTATTGAAATTTATAATTTTGATACTAAAATATTAACTATTAAATATTAACTATTCATTTTGTACTAGTATATTCTAAAGTAAACATTACATGACCATTACGTTTTACTAATATCAAAATACTATCAAAATCAGTGTTAAGATATAAATCATGTTAGATTACATAATGTTATACAAGATATAGAACAAAAGAGTAAGAAGAACTCTCTCTCTCTCTCTCTCTCTCTCTCTCTCTCTCTCTCTCTCTCTCTCTCTCTCTATGCCATAATTTTCTATAGATATTATTCTTATATATAAATTGCGTCCGTATATCTTTTTATTCAATTTTTAATATTTCTATGTAATTGTCGAAAATTTATTATCGTTATTTCATATTTCTAAATGTGATAGGTTGGCAGCGTATGTTGATACTATTGGGATTCAACACATGATTCCACGTTTGCCCGAATTTGCTGTATCTTCTTCGCCTGCCTATAATATTATTATAAAACATTATCAAAATGATAGAGTTTTATCAAATATGCCGATACAAAAAATGGAAATGAATGATGAAAACATGACAGTGACACATTTTCATACTACGTTTGTAAGGCCTAATTATTTTGTATTTCTGTCTAACCGGACTAATATATCTTTCATGTCTGGTCCAAGTAAAAGTAAGGTCAAGATTGATATGTGGTGTGGAATGCACTGCGCATTTGCACACGAAATTGTTCAAAATATAACTCTATACTTGTTTAATAAATGGAAACGCCTGAATAAAACTTGGCAAATAAATCATGTTGCAATTCCGGATTTTCCGGAAAACGAGAGCATCATAAATCTGGGCGTTGTTATTTATAGGTAATTATATAATTAAAAAACATTAATATATTTCGAATGACGAAAAAAGGATAATAATTGATGGTACCTAAAATTATCTACATATCTATTGTCTATTTTCAAATATTATTTGAAAATATTATGTATATATTTTATAATCACAAAATTATAAATTATAAATTAAAAACATAAAATTAAATAACGTATTATATTCAAGTTTTCATATTCCTTATCGATCAAAATTTAGAAAACTTTATATATATACAGGGTGTTGAAAAAAAAGGGTCACATATTTTGATAGCAGGTAGTATTGATCAAAACAAGAAGAAAAGATCTAATTAACATGGGTCCTAAGACTAATATCTTCAAAGATACACGCTATTTTGTTATTTGAGCTCTTTGTCATTTTCTTATTAGTCGTGTCATCTTTAGAATGTAATGAACAAAGGAGTAGGGGAGAATGGGGTACAATGGGGATATCTTTTTTCTAGGTGCCTTAAAAAATAAAAAATAAACAAAGAGAGATAAAGAAACAATTTTTATTTTAATATGAAATGTAATCATTTATCGTCCATAAAAAAACTGAAGTAAAGAAACTGAATGTATGATAACAAAATAAAAACTCTTTTTTTACAAAGAACAAAAAATGTAGAGTGCGTGATTTGAAAGAGTGCGTGACTCTCTAAGACGTAGGGCTGAAACATGCGTGAGAGTGAATGGCAATCACATAGAGCACCTCCTCTAATGCTGTCAGCATTAAAATTTCTTTTTTTTTGAAAAAGAAGTGTTTTTTTTTAAAAAAAAAAAAAAAAAAAACAAAAAAAACAAAAAAAAAAAAAACTTTTTTTTTTTATGTTTTTATTCTTCGGAGTATTTATTTTTTTTTTTTTTTTTTTTTTTTTTTTTACTATTTCCTCTATCAAAATATGTGACCCTCTTTTTTCAACACTCTGTATATATACATATATATATATTGTGACGTTGCCGTCCCGACGCGCGTCCATCCGCCCCGGGAATCTTCACGGGGCGCGAGCCGAGCGGCCGCGCCAGAAAAAGATTGCGAGAGCCGTATCGAAATCTCCGGAGAGACGAGCAATTATTCTTTTGCGCTAGTATTAATTCTTTTTTTTTATCATTTTGTACGTCGGGCAACCCGCCGGAAGGAAACCAGAAGAGGCCCAAGAGGAGTCCTTACGACAGCCGATACGACAACGTCGGAGGAACAGAGTCGCGGGTGGATTTCGCCCCCTGCAAACAACGGAGGGACAACAGTCAAGAAACAGCTGTTGTAAGCCGGAATGACCGGACCGGATCGGCGCCGCCCTCCAAAGACGGAGGACGCAAGACCAGCATCCGGAAGACCGCGGATAACAGGATCACCGAGATTCGGAATTTGAAATTATCGGGGCCGTTACGGCCCCCGATACAGCGTTGTCGCGGGGCGCAGTAATACATCGCGTGTCGCGGCGCTATTGGCCGCTAATCCGCGCACCCCTGCGCGCCGAATTGACGCCGCTATCGACCCTGGATCGCGAGATCCAGGGATTCATTCTGGTGCGGGCGCTCTGAGCCGATAGTCGATCGCTAAGAATATCGTTTGTCGTTGTCGTCGTCTTATCGTCACCGTCGTTGTCGCCGAGGTTACTGAGAGGACGGAGCCGAGGATCATCCCCTGGCCACAGGAGCGAGTATCGGTGAGGTTGCCCATCGCTAAGGGTAAGCCACGTACGCGATTCTGTCCGCGGACCGGCCGTTCTGTCGCCGTCGCCATTTTCGTGTCTCGCTGTCGCTCGGGCATTGTACCGAGCTCGCGATTTTCGTGCATTTCGGGCGACCGGAGACAAGCGACCGAGGTATCAAGGACGATCGCAACGTCGGCCGTAGCCGATAAGGAACCGTTCGTCTCTCTCCGGGATTCGGGGTGTCGTAAAACGCGTAGTGACCGGCTCTCGTATATCGACCACGTGCGCGGTAAATCGCGGGGAATGCGTTCGCTATCCGTGCTGTCGAAAAGAGTTGTCGAAACCGCGTAAGACATCCCCGCAATCGACCTCCGGGCAATTCTCGTTTGTAATTAGCGTGTATGTGAGCGTGTGACCGTGTGCGTGTGACGTCGTGGCAAAAGTCGTGCTGTCTCTGTCGCGCTTATTGTCTGTACGAATCGCGCATATTGTAAAGTATTTGTCGTACGCGTGAGTGTATCGCGGTGCATAACATATTACAGCGAATTAAGAATGTGTCGAAATTCGAGGGTTTCGCGTAGATAGAAAGCGTTACGCCGAAAAGAAGCGAAATAACGTCCGACGGCTATCGAATTCCGAGCGAATCGATCTTGCGCGTAGCAAGCGAGGGTTCTCGTCTTCGCAAATCGCATAATTACTATCGCTCAATTATTGAGCCGTACTGTAACCATAGGGCTGTCGATTAAAAGAGCGAGTAATCAAGAGAATAGACCTGTCAAATGTGTTCTCGAGGAGGTTATCGAAATTTCCGTTACGCTCTCGAAATGCCGTTCGGTCTCGCAAAGTCCGGCCATAAAAACGGGCCTGGAGGACGATAAATATCTCCGCGTTCTTAGGATCTCGATATCATACTGCTATTGTTATCACCGCTGTCGATCTGTTGTATGTTATTTCAAATTTTCGAATTCATGTTAAACTCAGTTTTATTTTGTTAATTCAGTCTCGCTACTTATTGTCATTATTATTTTTCTCTCTAGAACTTGTTATTCCTTTCACTTTATATTCTTCTCTATTATATTTCTTTTATTTAAATAAATTTGTTACATTCTCGTTTATATTAAATTCGCGTAATTTATTTCAGTGTTCGCTTCTCGTGTGTGTTAAATTCCGTTGTGTTCGTTAATTTTCATAATCACCGACAGCTCGCATAAAATAATTCAATATCCTTCTCAACGGACCCTGCCCCTCTACCGTTAGGTGAGCTAGTCGGCCCGTGGCGAAACAGGCTAACGTTTTTCGCGTTAATCTGCCGTTTTCGCGAATTGATGCGTGAAAGACCGTATCTGGCGCCCAACTTCGAGGTATCGAGACGGCCTTCGCTTCGCCGCGGCTCGCGCGAGAACACCCTCCATCTTAGTTCCCCCGAGCGCGAGTATCTCTACCCGCCTTGTGTTTTTGACGGCGTTTTCGCTCCCCCTTTTTACCTCCTCTTCTCCAACACCCGAGGAGGATCGAAAAATTAAAAATTAAAAAGAAAAGACGTCGCAAAAATTTGGCGCCCAACGTGGGGCCACGCGTTGAGAAGGAAAAAGTTCGGGGAGCTAATGCGAATTAAATTATTTAGTCGAGTGATTGCTTTTGTCGTATATTCGTTTCGTTTGTCGTTAACGCTTTCGTTTGAAATTCTTTTCTTTCGCCGACCTTTACGTGTTTGTTGTCGACCTTCGATCGTTTGGACAATAACGGCTTTGTCTTGTGTTATTGAGTTATCGACGTTTATGATCGCGGTGATCTTGCCACGTCTTACTGAGTTCGAGCTTATTTATTTTGTTTCGAGTTTTTCTTTCCTTATCGCATGAGTCACGTCGATCCAGAGGACGACTGGATTTTCGTGTTAAATCGCGAACAATTACTTGAGGAATTACAGCGGCGTAGACTTTCAACGGAAGGAAGTTATTCGATTCAGACCGCGCGTTTGCTGCGTCGCGTACGCAAAGATCGAAAATTTAATACGGGTAAGATGTCGGACGAGGAGCTTTTAGAAGTTCCTACGGATGTAATGGCTCGACCTGATAGTCCGATGGATCAGGCGAGGTCTCGCGCGCCTTCCGGCTCCCGCGATACTCCGCGCTCGATAGGACGAGATTTCTCGCGCGAAAACACGGGAAATTCCGCAATGACGGCGTACAACGTCATGCGGAAATGGAACTTGAAGTTCTCGGGTGCGAGAGGGGAAGACGCGGAAACATTTTTACTAAGAATTGAGGAAGGTCGCGAGTTAATTCCCGTACCTGACGAAGATATTTTGCGTTGCTTGCCATTCTTTCTAACTGGCATAGCACTTCATTGGTTCCGTAGCAAACGCGATCGGCTGTCGAATTGGACCGTTTTTAAAAATGCGTGGAGAACGCGATTCGGGGACCCGGATTTTCAATTTGCTCTTCGCGAAGAAATTATGAGAAGAACTCAAGGGGAACATGAGTCTGTCGCTGATTTTTTGACGTGTCTTCGAGCCATATTCGATCGGTTGTCGCCACCGTGGACTGAATCAGAGCAAATAAGCAGCGCGTTTCGAAATTTATTGCCGCGCATACAACAGTCCATCCGTCGAAATGAGGTAGAAGATTTAGACGCTTTAGAAGATTTGGCTACTCGCGTGGAGGCTAGTTATCAGCTGTCGCAACGCTATCGGGCTCCCCCGACTCCGGAGAAATCTCTGTTTCCGGATCTCGCGTACCACGCACCGCGTAATACGAAACAGCCTACCCGAGGCCGGGAAACTCTTGCCGCGTTGAGTACGTCTGATGCACAGTCAGAATCAAGGTCCGCTTCTCGCAGGGAGAGGAAGAACAAAAATCGCGCCACTCGAGCCGCGACCGGAGCGGAGGCCGCTCAGACAAGTTTGTCGTCGTCAGGGGCGACGGCCGTAGAATCAAAAGCGTCGCGAAATTCCACACTAAAATGTTGGAATTGTGATGGTGTCGGTCATCTTTCGCGAAATTGTTCAGCCGCTCCGCGACTGCATTGCTATCGTTGCGGTCGAGCGGAAGTAACTTTACGAACATGTCCCAACTGTTCGGGAAAAGAGTAAAGGAGTCGAATAATAGGGGGGACCCGACTCCTATTCAATCCCAACCCCCTTTTCGTGTCGTTAATTGTTCTCGTGAATTTTCGTTCAGTGCGTTTGGTTGTCGTGACCTTGCGTCGATGTTATTTATTCGTGTTAAATTATTAGGAAACGAGATTAGCGCTCTAGTGGATTGTGGTTCGACTCGAACGTTCGTAGGTTCTAGCGTTGTCGAATTAGTGAACAAATTGAAATTAAAATTTCGAAAGTCAGATGGCCGACGAGTGGTTACGGCGACCGGCCAAACGACACGCGTTAGGGGGGAGGTGGATATTCCATTTACATTGTTTAATAGGACGCTTTCTGTGAAAGCGTATGCCTTGCCGTCGTTAGCAATGTCATGCATACTTGGGCTTGATTTTTTGGGGCTATTTGGTATGGTGGTCAATTTTCCACGCCAAGAATGGTATTTTGAGGATGAACCCGCCGTTGTATATCGTTTCGAGAACCAGCCAGTGGACCCCATTCTTCACTTAAATTTGATCGAGAATTCGGCTAGTCGCGAATCAGGTAATTCTTTCGTGTCCGAAGATGCGAAATTAGCAGACCGAAAGTCGGATGACGGCCCGCGAGAAATTAGTTTTCCCGCGGAAACGACCCGTGTTCACAAAACGCAACGGGCTCGGCTGTCGAAATCTGATCCGCTTATTTGCTGCGGTTTGAGTGAGTTGTCGTCGCGCGAAAGCCAGCGATTAGAAAAATTCCTAGAGGGTCATATCGTAGGCGATCCAAGTAAACCGGGAGCGACTAATTTGACGGAGCATAAAATTGATGTCGGCGGACATGCTCCGATTAAACAGAGGTACTACCCCGTGTCGCCAAAAATTCAGGAAGCGATTTACGCGGAAGTAGATAAAATGCTAGCGGCAGGAATTATCGAACCATCTAAAAGCGAATGGTCTAGTCCGATCGTAATGATTAAGAAACCTAATGGAAGCTATCGATTTTGTCTGGATTTTCGAAAATTAAACAGCGTTTCGAAAAAGGATGCGTATCCATTACCGTATATGAACGCAATTCTCGATAAGTTACGATCGGCTAGCTATATTTCGACTATCGATCTAAGTCAGGCCTATTTTCAGATTCCGCTCGAGAGAAATAGTCGCGAGTTAACGGCGTTTACGGTACCGGGAAAGGGGTTGTTCCATTTCACCCGAATGCCGTATGGTCTCACCGGTGCCCCCGCGACATTTCAACGTTTGCTTGATCGGCTTATAGGTCCTGAAATGGAACCGCATGCTTTCGCCTATTTAGATGATATCGTTGTCGTAACGCGTACCTTTGAAGAACATTTGAGTTGGTTGAAACGCGTATTAGATCGAATAAGAGAGGCAGGCCTTACAATAAATCCTGAGAAGAGTAAGTTCTGTCGGTCACAGGTGAAATATCTTGGGTTCCTGATACAACAGGAGGGGCTCAAGGTTGACCCTGATAAAACCGCGCCGATTGTCGAATATCCGCCGCCGAAAAACATCAAACAGTTACGACGATTTATAGGGATGGCGTCTTGGTATCGCCGATTTATACCGCAGTGTGCGACGCGCTTAGAACCGCTAACTCGTCTCCTCCGGAAGGGTTTCTCTTGGGAGTGGGGGGATGAGCAAAAAGCTGCGTTTAATTCTATTAAATCGTGCATCACGTCACCGCCTACGCTGTCGTGCCCGAATTTTGAATTGCCGTTTGTTTTACAAACGGATGCGAGTTCGGTCGGCTTAGGAGCGGTATTGACCCAAGAGACGGAAGGCGTAGAACACGTCATCGCATTCGCGAGTAGAGCGCTGTCGGAGGCCGAAAAGAAATACTCTACGACCGAACAGGAATGTTTGGCTGTCGTGTGGTCAATTAAGAAGTTTAGACCGTATCTCGAGGGGTATACTTTTAAAGTCATCACTGACCATAGCAGCCTACGCTGGCTACATAATTTAAAGAACCCCACCGGCCGATTAGCGCGATGGGCTCTCGAATTGTTGGAATATGACTACGCGATCGAGCATCGGAAAGGAGCGTTACATCATGTTCCAGACGCGTTGTCGCGCATGTATGAGGCTCCCGACGAACTATGTGCTGTTGCGATTACCGGAGACACTTGGTATGATGCACGCGTTCGAGACGTCGAAAACAATCCACGTAAGAATTCGGGTTGGAAAATCGAAAACGATCAGCTGTATTTTCGAAAGCCGAACGCTGTCGTTTCTCAAGTTGTCGACGATCTTGAGCAATGGAAATTGGTACTTCCTAAAGAAGCGCGCGCGGACGTTATTAGGGAGGCTCACGATGTCCCACAATCAGGGCACTTAGGAGTCGAAAAAACATATCAGCGAGTAGCGACCCGGTATTTCTGGCCACGCATGTTTCGCGAGATAGCGAATTATGTCAGACATTGTGACGTTTGTCAAAGGACAAAGGTAGAACAGAATGTGCCAATGGGTTTAATGGGACGCCGAGCTGTCGAAACTCCGTGGACGGTAGTCGCGGCGGATATTATGGGTCCTTTTCCGCCGAGCAAAAACGGTAACGCATATATTCTGGTAATTCAAGACCTGTTTACCAAATGGATCGAATGTAGCCCGCTCCGGAAAGCAACGGGCAAAAAGATTCGAGAGCTTCTAAATGAATTAATCGTGAACCGTTGGGGCGCACCGCGGATACTGTTGACGGACAACGGCACTGAATTCATCAACCGCGAATTACAGGCGTTTGCGGAAGAACATGGCATCGTTCACACGACCGTACCGCCATACCACCCTCAAGCAAATCCGGTCGAACGTGTCAATAGGGTACTGAAAACAATGATTACGGCGTTTCTCGAAAACGATCATCGCGAGTGGGATATTCACTTGGCTGAGTTCCGATTCGCATACAACACGGCGTACCATACCTCCTTACAGGCTACTCCTGCGTTCTTGAATTTCGGTAGGGAACCCCAGCCGGTAAACACCGTGCGTGGGAGACACGAGTCAGCTGTCGAAGTCGCGGAAGCGAATCCCGAAACTTGGAAAGAGCGCATGGAGAGAATTCAGGCTTTGCGAGATTGGGTGGTGGAAAATTTAGAGGCCGCGCATAATAAACAGGCGCATTATTATAATTTGCGAAGACGAGATCATCGTTTTGCGATTGGCGAGCAAGTTCTGAAGCGGCAGCATGTGTTGTCGTCAGCCGCTCAGAATATTTCGGCTAAGTTAGCAACTAAATATCACGGTCCGTTTACTATCGCGAAAATGTTGTCACCGGTAGTGTACGAATTAAAAGACCGCGCTAATAGAATACTAGGCAAGGTACACATTAAAGATCTCAAACCATATAATGTTCCACCTAACCCCCCAGGCAGTTAACCCACTAAGAATGTCGCGAGAATTTCGCGAAAGATATCGCGACGTACTAGATGCTGTCGACGAGCTGCGCCCCGGGTTTTGGACGGCGATGGCCGATGAGCTGCGCAGGATGATGGAGGGGCGCGTCACGACCCGAGGCGCCGTGGTGCGCGAATTCCCGGCGCAAAGAGAGGCCGGGATTCAAGTGGTCGCCGATACCCGGGATGAGGCAACCGAGACGGCTGTCGGGGCCGCGTGTGAGGCCGCGGTGCAGACCGGGCCGGAGGACCCGGAACCGGACTCTACGTCCACCGACGACCAGGAGGCTCCCATCATGGAGTCGCCCTGGAACAGCCCTCAGGCACGACGGTCTTCCCCAGCTCCCTGGGAATGGCCGAGACCTCCCGATGGACCGCCTTCACCGGACGACTCAAACCCACCAGACGGCTGCTGGAACTGTGGGTCCAGGGCCCATGTTGCCCGAGAGTGCCCCCGCGCGATAACGGGGGCCTACTGTTTCCGGTGCGGCACCAAGGGATACACCGTCCGAACCTGCCCACATTGTCGCCAAGGGTGGCTGGCACAGGGCCCTTATCTGAGAGGCAGAGGCCACCAGGGGCCAGACCCCCCGCGAGGTCGCCGTGCAAGGAGCGGCACCCGCCCGGTGCCCTATTAACGGTTGTCGCTGCCCTCCCCGGACTGGGTACGGGCTTTGCTGGAGGGATTTTTTTTTTCCGTGCTGTCGCTCCGGTTTGAGGCCCCGCTGTGTAGGTACCTGCTCAAATAAATAAGTTGCGATAACTTTCTTTCCTCATTCTTGTAATTTTCCTCCTCACGCTTGAACCACCTAATTCCACCTTTAGTGAAACAGCTCGCGAATGTCGAACGGGAGGGTCCAGCCGCAAAACGGGACCGCGGGCCCCCGTGAGAGACGACAGCGCGAACAACAGTTAGTGAGAGACGGCATCCTATAGCTTCTCGTTTCGGATAGATTATTGTTTTCTTGTTTCGTTTCGTTGTGGATTTGTGTTTGTGTCTGCCTCGGCTCCGGAGACTTTGGTCGCCCGAACATGTGCGAAAGGACGAACGAAAAGTCCGATTTTGTGGCCATGATGGGTGGCTGGAGCCGATACGGTCTCTCTTGGCAAGGGGGGGTGTGACGTTGCCGTCCCGACGCGCGTCCATCCGCCCCGGGAATCTTCACGGGGCGCGAGCCGAGCGGCCGCGCCAGAAAAAGATTGCGAGAGCCGTATCGAAATCTCCGGAGAGACGAGCAATTATTCTTATGCGCTAGTATTAATTCTTTTTTTTTATCATTTTGTACGTCGGGCAACCCGCCGGAAGGAAACCAGAAGAGGCCCAAGAGGAGTCCTTACGACAGCCGATACGACAACGTCGGAGGAACAGAGTCGCGGGTGGATTTCGCCCCCTGCAAACAACGGAGGGACAACAGTCAAGAAACAGCTGTTGTAAGCCGGAATGACCGGACCGGATCGGCGCCGCCCTCCAAAGACGGAGGACGCAAGACCAGCATCCGGAAGACCGCGGATAACAGGATCACCGAGATTCGGAATTTGAAATTATCGGGGCCGTTACGGCCCCCGATACAGCGTTGTCGCGGGGCGCAGTAATACATCGCGTGTCGCGGCGCTATTGGCCGCTAATCCGCGCACCCCTGCGCGCCGAATTGACGCCGCTATCGACCCTGGATCGCGAGATCCAGGGATTCATTCTGGTGCGGGCGCTCTGAGCCGATAGTCGATCGCTAAGAATATCGTTTGTCGTTGTCGTCGTCTTATCGTCACCGTCGTTGTCGCCGAGGTTACTGAGAGGACGGAGCCGAGGATCATCCCCTGGCCACAGGAGCGAGTATCGGTGAGGTTGCCCATCGCTAAGGGTAAGCCACGTACGCGATTCTGTCCGCGGACCGGCCGTTCTGTCGCCGTCGCCATTTTCGTGTCTCGCTGTCGCTCGGGCATTGTACCGAGCTCGCGATTTTCGTGCATTTCGGGCGACCGGAGACAAGCGACCGAGGTATCAAGGACGATCGCAACGTCGGCCGTAGCCGATAAGGAACCGTTCGTCTCTCTCCGGGATTCGGGGTGTCGTAAAACGCGTAGTGACCGGCTCTCGTATATCGACCACGTGCGCGGTAAATCGCGGGGAATGCGTTCGCTATCCGTGCTGTCGAAAAGAGTTGTCGAAACCGCGTAAGACATCCCCGCAATCGACCTCCGGGCAATTCTCGTTTGTAATTAGCGTGTATGTGAGCGTGTGACCGTGTGCGTGTGACGTCGTGGCAAAAGTCGTGCTGTCTCTGTCGCGCTTATTGTCTGTACGAATCGCGCATATTGTAAAGTATTTGTCGTACGCGTGAGTGTATCGCGGTGCATAACATATTACAGCGAATTAAGAATGTGTCGAAATTCGAGGGTTTCGCGTAGATAGAAAGCGTTACGCCGAAAAGAAGCGAAATAACGTCCGACGGCTATCGAATTCCGAGCGAATCGATCTTGCGCGTAGCAAGCGAGGGTTCTCGTCTTCGCAAATCGCATAATTACTATCGCTCAATTATTGAGCCGTACTGTAACCATAGGGCTGTCGATTAAAAGAGCGAGTAATCAAGAGAATAGACCTGTCAAATGTGTTCTCGAGGAGGTTATCGAAATTTCCGTTACGCTCTCGAAATGCCGTTCGGTCTCGCAAAGTCCGGCCATAAAAACGGGCCTGGAGGACGATAAATATCTCCGCGTTCTTAGGATCTCGATATCATACTGCTATTGTTATCACCGCTGTCGATCTGTTGTATGTTATTTCAAATTTTCGAATTCATGTTAAACTCAGTTTTATTTTGTTAATTCAGTCTCGCTACTTATTGTCATTATTATTTTTCTCTCTAGAACTTGTTATTCCTTTCACTTTATATTCTTCTCTATTATATTTCTTTTATTTAAATAAATTTGTTACATTCTCGTTTATATTAAATTCGCGTAATTTATTTCAGTGTTCGCTTCTCGTGTGTGTTAAATTCCGTTGTGTTCGTTAATTTTCATAATCACCGACAGCTCGCATAAAATAATTCAATATCCTTTTCAACGGACCCTGCCCCTCTACCGTTAGGTGAGCTAGTCGGCCCGTGGCGAAACAGGCTAACGTTTTTCGCGTTAATCTGCCGTTTTCGCGAATTGATGCGTGAAAGACCGTATCTGGCGCCCAACTTCGAGGTATCGAGACGGCCTTCGCTTCGCCGCGGCTCGCGCGAGAACACCCTCCATCTTAGTTCCCCCGAGCGCGAGTATCTCTACCCGCCTTGTGTTTTTGACGGCGTTTTCGCTCCCCCTTTTTACCTCCTCTTCTCCAACACCCGAGGAGGATCGAAAAATTAAAAATTAAAAAGAAAAGACGTCGCAATATATATATATATATATATATATATATATATATATATATATATATATATATATATATTGGATACATTATATACAGGGTGTCCTAGACTACCCGTACACCCCTTTTCTTTCAAAAACTAAGCATTTTAGAGAAAAACGTTTTCGACAAAAATTGTATGGTTTTGAGGGAAACATAAGATGGTGTCATTGGTTTGACCTTGAAGAGTCATTTGAAGGTCACGTGAAGGTCACTTCAATTTTTTTAAATGGAACACCCTATATATTTTTGCACATTCTTGTAGCTTATCTCAAGAGCTTTCCAAAACACTATAATTAAGTACCTTTTCGTTAAGTACTTTTTGAGTTATGAGGCTTGAAATAATTTCTTAATTTTACATAAACCGTAAAATATCTTGTAAAATATTCATTTTTCGATTATCTTACCTTAATACTTTTATGTACAAAATAATGAGAGGAATCAATTGGTGTAAAGAAAACACATAGTTGTTTTTAAGAAAAAATATGGAATTGTTAATTGCAAATTACATATTTCTTCTTCAAAACAACTATGTGTTTTCTTTACACCAATTGATTCCTCTCATTATTTTGTACATAAAAGTATTAAGGTAAGATAATCAAAAAATGAATATTTTACTAGATATTTTATGGTTTATGTAAAATTAAGAAACTATTTCAAGCCTCATAATTCGAAAAGTGCTCAATCAAATACTTTATTATACTGTTTCGGAAAGCTCTTTATATAAGCTATAGGAATATGTAAAAGTATATAGAGTGTCCCATTTAAAAAGTTGGAGGTGACCTTCACGTGATCTTCAAATGACTCTTCAAGGTCAAACCAATGGTACCATCTTATGGCCCCCTTGAAACCATACAACTTTTGTCGAAAACGTTTTTCTCTAAAATGCTTAGTTTTTGAAAGAAAAGGAGTGTACGGGTGGTCTAGGACACCCTGTATATATTAAGTAAGTATTATTTTGTGATAAGTTGTGTGTGTGTGTTGTGTGTATCATTCATACGCGCAGACATTATAAAACATTAATATATAATTAATAGTTAATTTATAGAATTATTTAATTATATTAAATTTGCAAGCACAAAATATTTTCAACAGTAATAAGCTTTCTATAAAACATTTTTTTAAATTTTCAGAGAAGCAGATGTTACCTACATTGAGAATGTCGATTCTGTTGCGACTAAAATCAAAGTTGCTAACTTCATAGCCCATAAAATAGTACAGGAATGTCTTTATTATGAAAATCCACTTTGGTCGTTATCGTCTTGGCTAAATGAGGCTATTGTCGTATTTCTTGGATTATATGTCACCAATGAGGTTAATTTAATCATTCTTTAGCGCAAAACCTTGCTCACTTGCAAACAATATGATAGATATACATATATATCTATCATATTGTTTGCAAGTGAGCAAGGTTCGAGTTAAACATAAAGATATATATACATATATAATGTAAAAGCTCTTTACAATTTTAGCTTTATCATAGCGTATAAATTTTTTTTTTTGTGAATTAGAATATTACGCAAAGATTCTATATTTACAAGAAAAAATGATAATTTAAAAAAAATGCTAATTTATTAAGTAAGTCAGTAACACATACGTAGATAAAATAATTTAAAATATTCTTACATTTTTGTGTTTCTTTTATTTGTCAAAATCTATTATATTACATTTGTTCGACATCTTTAAATTATTATATAAAATAAAAGAGAAATTATTCTTCAGATTGCATTAATTGTATGAAGTTATTATAAAGTTAAGCATATGTATACATATGGAAATTGTGTAATTAAGGTAATTTTGTTATATGATATATTATAAATAATTCAAGAAATATTTAATTTAAAAGTTATATCGTGTAACCATTTTCGTTATTATTATTAATATTATTGTTATTCTCTTTATTATTATTCCTAAAGTTATTATTATTCTCGAATTATTTATTCCATATTCAAAGAGAGAGAGAGAGGAAGGAGGAAGAGAAAGAGGGAGTGAGAGGGGGAGAGGGGGAGAAAGTGGGTTGAGGAGGGAGGAGGGGCGAGAGGGGGAGAGAGGGAGGAGAGAAGAAGAGTGGGAGGAAGAGGGGGGAGGGAGGGAAGAGAGAGAAACAAATTTTTTTACATATACGTAGAAAGTAGCGGTGCACATTGCTACTGTGTGTTGAATCTAATATTAACAAAGTAAATACATTAAAATTATTTTCTATAGGTTCTCCCAAATGTCCGAGTAATAGATTTGTTTGTGGTAGAATTTGAACAGGAATCCCATCATCTTGATACTGAATATAAGACATCACTTTATAATACATCATTCAACAGTGCTTTCGAAAATCTCTTTTACATTAAAGGTATGATAATACAATTAAAAATTGGTTATGCGTAAATTTTGGAATATAAATGCTGAAAAAGTTAGGCAAAATAAGAGACAAAAAATTTAATTTTATATATAATAATTTCATTATATATATATATATATATATATATATATATATATATATATATATATATATATACAGGGTGATTCTGAACAAACATTTGTCTTTAAAATATCAAATTCTTGAATGAATGCTAAGACGACGTTTCCTCTTCCAAATTTTGCCCGGAGCTTAGTTTTGAAATTATAAAAGAAAATAGTTAACTAATTACGGAACGAGTACGAGAAGTAAATAGGGACGACGCGATATAGGCGATTACGTGGGGCGCTCGCCGCGATCAGCTGATTGCTATATGCGATGAGTGTAGCAATCAGTGTGTGTGTGTGTGTGTGTGTGTGTGTGTGTACGTGCACATTCTTTCTCTCACACACACTCATCGCGTATAGCAATCAGCTGATCGAGGCGAGCGCCCCACGTAATCGCCTATATCGCGTCGTTGTTGCCTACCTCTCGTACTCGTTTCATAATTAGTTAACTATTTTCCTTTATAGTTTAAAAACTAAGCTCCGGGCAAAATTTTACAAGAGGAAAAATTGTCTTAGAATTCATTCAAAAATTTGATATTTTAAAGACAAATATTTGTTCAGAATCACCCTGTATATGTATATACAGGGTGTCAGTGAAATTTTCGCCATTACGAAGTAAGGAGGTAGATTGGCTCAAATTAAGAAGGAAGGACCTCTACTGTTTTGTGATATTCGCAATAATTAACGAAAAATTAAATAAAGAATATCGGCCAATCTGCGTGAGTAGAAGCGCGCGGCGACGAGAGTCGTCCCACTGTAATCTTATACTAGGCGCGCGGCGAAGCGGTAGGTGGATCGCTCTCCGAGACATGATGGTGGCGTGCGATATACCGCAATACCGCGCCGAAAAATGACCCGTCCTTTTAGTGGCGAGAAAATGGTGCGCTATCATTTCCACACCACCTTGCGGTAGATAGCATGGTGTGCTTTTTTTATAGTGGTTTCCCCCATAGGCCTATTTCACTCTCAATTTAATGTGAAAATTGTTCAACATGCCGTTACTGTACGCTGAATGTATCGTAAATGTAAAAAATTGATGATGACAGTACCTTCACAAAAATTGATCCGTGGTTAAAAATCCCTCGGTAAAATGCGTTGATTTTCAATAAATAATTTCGTAAACCACTCAATTTTTGGTATTTACTCTTATAACCTTTACATGGAATATTGTGAGGAATCATTTTATATAGACAATTTAGGGTAGCGCCTCATTTAAAAAACTAAATTGACCTACACATGACTTTGACATCTATATCCAAGGTCCAACTAATATTCTCTAATATAATCATCTTTCCCGCTCCAAACCCTACAACTTTTATTGGAAACATTTTTTTTCAAAAGCCATGTTTTCGAGTTATTACAGTATGAATGTTAGAGTGGCACACCTTGTATATATTTATACAGGGTGTCCCTGAATGGTCTGTACAAACTTTACTGAATAAGTTCCAGGGACCTAAACAAGCAGAAAATGTCCCATAAACATGAGGTCGAAAACGCTTGCTTCTGGAGTTACGACGGTTCGAAGTTTTCCTGCAATAGCTGGAGAAATTATCACATCAAATCGCATAGGTGTTACAAAACTGTGTTTATTTATTTCCTCGGTTTTGCCACGGACATAACAGGACCAATTTGATTGACAATAATAATAAATGAGCAATTACATACTAGCATTATTTCAATAATTACTAGGTAGCGCCGAGTTTTTTTATTTAAAATTTTTTTAATTTATATTCTTTTTAATTTTTAATTTTTAAAAAAATTTGTTCTTTTATTTTATTTTTGTAGAAGATTTAAAAATTATTGACGTAATCTTTCATTTTTCTTAATTTTTAATTTTTAAATAAGTTTTTTAATCTTATTTTAATTTTCTAGAAAATTTAAAAATCATTTGACGTAATCTTTTATTTTAAAAAATTGATTCAACTCTAACAAAAATGTTCTTCTTTATGACAAAAATGTAATAGATTTTAAACGGAACTTCTACTTATTTGTCAGCAGCGGATTATATAAAAGCACATATGTATAAAATTTAATAACACTAACAAAGTTAAAGTGAAATTGCACCCCAACTTGACGCAATTTTTATATCAGTACTTTTTGTAAATAAAGGTAGCTAGTTTTTGTGATAGCTATTTTTTGTGAGATGGTTTTTAGATGAACTCGACGCTTTTTCTTTACCTTTTTTTAAAAGGTTAAAGTTTACTCCCAAGTGGTTTTTGAATATTGTTATAATACGATAAATTAGTCTCCTTAGAAGTCTTATCTAACGGCACAATTTTTATATTTTTGTGATACCGTTTTCGAGATAGATTAGATTTTACCCCCAAGAGGTTTTTGAAAGTTGTTATGCGATAAATTAATCTCTCACACATATACACACACATACACATATCACACGTATGCACATACATGTACATGAATGGTTTTGTCTCTTAAAGCATTTTTGCACACTATAGCGAATAATCATATATGCGCGGTATGAACGCAGCTTGACAAAATCACTTTGAATGTGTGCGTGCGAAGATACGTTCATGAGTCCGAACCTTATTATGAAGGAAAATAAAAAATGTCAAAATTCTGACATGCGATTATCATTTCTCGGGATTGACTGCACCGATTTTATTCAAACTGGTCACAATCGAAAACTTGTATTCACATTATATAAGAAAAATGCCGTTAGATTTTTAATTACGGCTTTAGTTTCTGAAATATTTCAATCAAAAGTTTATTTGACGTCAATTTGACGTAAAATTCCGGATAAGCTACTTGGTAGCGCCGCGGCGAGAACAGTGATTCTTAATGCTCAGATCCAATTTTTTATCAGTTTTTTATGTACTTGGCGTCGCGACGCTACCGCGTCGCTTGATAACTAATTCAACTAAATAAAAAGTATAATTAACGTAGCAATTTTATATATTGTGTTAATATTGTGTTAATTTTATGTTTTTATAATACTTATATGTTGCTTATAATACTTTTTGACACTTTGAGAATAAATTTTGCACATATTTTGTAACTTTAGCAAGCCTGCTGACTATTTTGGTGAAGTTATAGAGGATCTTTTCACAAAAAAATCTGCAAACAATTTGTATTTTATATGGCTGATAACTAAATCTTGGAAAGGAATATTATCACAAAAATATTATCCTGTATTGAAAATAACACGAGAATATAATTCTCCTCTAGAATGGATACGAGTATCAACGCACAATTTAAATAAGTTGGCGAATTATGACATACTTATAACGTATACTACACAGACGCATCGTCATTTTACTGGTACCTTAAATAATATTTTATTACGCCATTTTCTAAAATTTGGATTACGTTTGAAAGAGAATGGCTGGATACTATTTAACATACAACAAACTGGTAAATATGTAACAAATTTATCACATTTTATGTTATAAATAACATAATGAAAATTTTATATTATTTTAATTATATATATATATATATATATATATACATACAGGGTGTTCGGAAATACAATCGACAAATTTTCAGAGATTGTCGGGGCACCATAAGAATCATTTTTTGCAAATGAATCTGGGGTCGGAAACGTGTCATTACATCGCTACGGCATACGGAAAGAGTCGGGACCTCGAAATATCACAAAAAAATAAAAGTTTTACAAAAAATTGTTTCAAACAAAAGTTGTAGAGTGTAAAAAGGTCTATTTACTGGCGCCATGTGTTTGACCTTGGATGGCGTCGCCAAGGTCACGATAAGGCCACCTTGAATTTTTGAAATGGAATCCTCCACTTTTTATTGCATATTCTTGTAGCCCTTCAAAAATTCAAGGTGGCCTTGTTCAAGGTGACCTTTACGTGACCTTGACAACACTTCAACATCATACTGATATCGCCATGTAATGCGTTACTTGAAACCTTACAACTTTTGTCGGAAATATTTTTGTCTGCCGCGCTCAGTTTTTGAGATATTCAGCTGATACGGGTGGTCTGCGACACCCTGTATATATAAGCTTCTAAATTATTTAAACATTTTTCACCTGTTATATATTTAAAATGGTTGACTGTAAAATATAATAATAATTATTCTGCTACTCTCTAAAAGTAAATCAGTGTATTATCACTGAAAAACAGTAAAATAGTCACTGATTATAGCAGTTATAAGTACAGCACTGTAAATCACTGACATTTCACTGAAAGAATTAGTAATGTTGACTGTTTCGATCAGTATTAGTAATATTTTATTTATATTTATTATATTAAAAATTTTATTTTATTTATATTACATGCATGTTGAACTTGTTATCTTAAATTTATTATCTTATCTTAAAGATAATTAATGCATCATCTTCGTTTATTCGCCGAATATTGATTTGTGTCCGACTTATAAAATCGATTTAATATCTGAAATTCCTCTGTTCAGATTGTATCAGAAATTAAATCGAAGTAATATTTTTATTTTTAATTTTATTTGTCGTCCTTTGCAAACTTTAATTCTCATGACTAAAACTTAAACACGAAAGGGATAGCGCATCGTAGCGGTAAACGAACGAACTAGCGATTACTAGTTTTACAGTGAAATTTACTTCCACTGATCATAATCAATGAGATATAAGATGAAGTAACAAAAAATAAACGTTTCTACTGAAGAGGGATGGGAGGGGGGGCAATGAAATACGCATTGATTCTCTTTTCAATGAAATCTTATTTTACTGTTTAAATTAGTGATATTTTCATTGATTCATTTTTAGAGAATACATTGTCATTTGCAAAAAAGATATATACTTCTTTTTGTATAATATTAAATAACAAAGTTATTTATTCTTACAAATGTATAGTAAATTTAATAATATATCTTCTGTGTTAAATTTAAATATGTAATTTCAGAATTTCATTAAATTTTTGAGTCTACAATGCATTTAAGTCTTCAATAAAATTGTGTTTGTTTTGATATTGTATATTATTAAGCATGGATATTTTAATTAAAGTTTAACTACAACAAAAACTTTCCTTTTATTTTGCTTAAATAGTTTTTTTAAATGCATGATGTAATTCTTTAAAGTAAGATATAATTCGTATAGATGCATTGTATATATAAAAATAAGATTTTTTTTATCTAATTAATAAATGTGTTATTTGATAACTTAATGAACTTATTTACCATGTTACAAACTATTGCAGATCAATTTTATTATCAATTTTAATATTTTGGTCATACATACATTTTGTATTAAATAGCATTTTGTATGCGTGCGTGCGTGCGGTGTGTGTGTGTGTGTGTGTGTGTGTGTGTGCATTCATTTGTGTGTAAATTTTAAGTTACATTTTAAACCATTTATAATCCACTATATAACACAAAATGTAATTAATGATTATAAAAAAGCTTTCTTATTATAGTTTTACATTATGTTTTTATATGAATATATAGATAAAAACAAATAATATTATATAATATAATGCAATTTGTTCATTATTTATATAATTAAAAAGTTAGTTTATATTTATATAAAATTTCTTGTACAATTATATATACTCAATTTTAGTGCAAAATAATTTCATATTGTATATTTTACAATTTGTTTTTCTATTTATTTACAATTTTTGATACCTTTTTTATTTGGGTTAATGTACAAAAACAGATATTCGTATTGATAAATCTGTCTGAAAGAATTATAATCGCTATATAATTTATTTGTTATCGGTAGGATATTATCGAGTCAATTACGATATCGAGAACTGGCGAAGAATTGCAAGTTATCTGAATTCTGAAAATTATATGAAAATACATATTCTTAATCGTGCCCAAATTATCGATGACGCTTTCCACTTAATGGTAACAGGCCAACTTAATTCCACTGTATTTTGGAATATCACGAAATATTTATCACGAGAAACAGATTACGTGGCATGGTATCCTATGTTCAAAGCCTTAGAATATCTGTCCAATATCTTTCTATTTTCGGAAACAAATTTTGAAAACATCAAGGTAAATATTATAAATTACCAATAATGTTAAATATACTAAAACGTACTTATTTCATATATTAATAATTATTAATCATTATTACATATATTAATAAATTATGCGCTTTTATAACAATAATTATCATATACTTTCCAAAAAGATACATACAATAAAATACATGTAGTTAAAAAAATTTGATTACGTTTTTCAAATATATTTTGGATGAAAAATAAGTATCTATTTGTAAATTATATATAATTTTTCGAATAAAGTATGTAGAGGAGACCGGAGACAAAAGTAACAGCGTCATGAAAATAACAAATCTCCTACTAAACTACACAATATGTTGGATAATTTGTACTATATAGGGTGATTCTGAACAAATGTTTGTCTTTAAAATATAAAATTCTTGAATGAATTCTAAGACGATTTTTCCTCTTGCCAAATTTTGCTCGGAGCTTAGTTTTTAAACTATAAAGGAAAATAGTTAACTAATTACGGAACGAGTACGGGAGGTAGGCGGGGACGGCGCGATATAGGCGATTACGTGGGGCGCTCGCCGCGATCAGCTGATTGCTATACGCGATGAGTGTGTGTGAGAGAGAGAATATGCACGTCATCATCTTCATCATATTTAGGTTATAATGCTTTTATTCTCAAAAATGTGTTTGAGAACAAAAGTAACATGACACTCTGTGGATGAAAGTAACATGTTTCAATGTTTAGGGTGTAAGGGCTGGTCCCATAATAACTGTACCAAAGGCGATTCTTATTACGAATGCCATAATTGTGATTCGGAATAGATACTAATCTCTTTTGTATAAGTAATTATCATACAATTTTTACAGTATTATTTAGAATTAAATTATTATTTAGACTTAAAAAAGTACAAAACTGGTGTGATTAAGTATAATTATTTTATGATATTACTTATAATTATTTTGCTTAACGAAGATTATTTCTTTTAAGTTTCTCAAAGATGATAATAATAAATATTTATTTTATTTTTTATGTTAAAATAACATAATACACACACAACAAAATAATAAAAGTTATCTTGCTTAATAAAAGATTATAATAAAAGTTGCCTTAAATTGAAAAAAGTCATATTTATTTTATTTTCCCGAAAATAAGAACTGGTACTTTTATCCCCATACTATGTTACTTTCATCCCAGCATAAAAGTAACAATCAACGTACTTGCGAGAAACTATAGTAGCTCTTTAAATATCTATCATTTGAGATTAAAACATAAGTATAATAATAGAGTAATAAAAGGAGTTTTTTAACATTAATCTTTTTTTTTATATCTCTAACGATAATTAATTACTGACCTATAATACAATACAATATAACATAATATAATATAATACAACCTATAAAATTTATATCAAGTAACAATACATATACATTTATATATTTAGGTGAAAATGAAAAACTTATTATACGATTTGCTTGATAAACTTGAATACAATGAAGTTTCTAATGAACACGATCTTACAAAGAGTTTAAGAGTGGAGGTTGCGAAATGGACATGTAATCTTGATGGTCGCATATGCATAGAAAAAGCCCAACATAACTTAAATCGACATCTCGCAGATCCTGAAAAAAATACGTAATTTTTCGTGTATATTCCCAATTATTTTAATTTAATTGTTTTGTAGATACATGTGCAATGTTTATTACATTATTTGATCAAAATTTAACTTTATTAAATTATGTTATAAAATTATAATTTGTTAAATTATTTGATCAAAATATAAGATTAATATGTGCAAAACTTTTATATTAGAATTTGTTTTTTGTTAAATCTCGTAGGCTTTTGCCATGGTGGAAAGAATGGACATACTGTCAAGGTTTAAAAGTATTGTACTATTCTCTTAGCAATGAAGATTCTCCTTGGTGGGGAGTATATCGTCTAGGAAAAGAAAAATTTAAACCTAAACTTTTAAAATTTCTCTCTTGCCCTGAGGATTCACAATTTATCAAAGACTATTTAAGTTTAATAAAAAATGATAGTACAACATCGATTACGTTTTTAAAAGATTTTTCCGATCAAGATTATATTAATTATTTTCTTTTTACTATCGCGAAGCATGCACGGAATTCTGCAGTACTCAGTTTCATATTACACAATCTTGAAAATATAAAACCTAAGTAATACAGTTTTCTCCGTAAATATATATCTATCATTTAACAATTTATGTGTGTATCAATAAATTCATTATTTTACTGTTATAGACAAGTTAGCGAGTATGCAACGTTTATTGTTATTATTAATCATGTTTATTCTACGAATCAACTCAAAGAGGTAAAAATTGCATGTGTTTTATATATATATATATATATATATATATATATATATATATATATATAAAATAAGTAACCATAATGCGACATCAATTTATCATTAAATATTGTTGTTCAATATAATCAAAATAATCTGTTTTAGATAAACGACTTCCTAACAAATATATTTATTAATCTATTACAAGTTGAATTAAGTGAATATAAGAAGATAACATGGTTTTCAAATATGAAAGAGAAAGATGTGAAAGTAAAGGTAAATTTTATGAATATCATTTTATCGAATATACATATATTCCGTTATTAATCGTTGATATTTTTTGTTTTCATACAGAATATATTAATTTAGTCACAGTATCTCAAAGCGACAAGCAAAAATTAGAGTTATCTAATGTATTTTATAAAATAACCATACTTTTATTTCTAATTTCCAAAAATATACTGTTTTTAAAATACACTTTTCAAAAAGAAAAAAAAATAGAGAATACTTTTGGGCCCTAAAAATTGGGCTATTTTCAAACCTCCGAAACTCATCGAAAAATCATCGTAGATAAAAAATTAGAAAAGCAAGCTTGAAAGCTTCGAAGCTTGAAGTTTAAACTTTAATGCGCAGTAGGTGGTTTTTAAAATTTTTTTATCTTCCTTATTCTGCGTTTTAAAAAAGAGCACACTGTTTAATTCCTTAAAATTATGTATTTTTAACACGCAACTTAACTCTTGATATAAAAGGGGCCTTGGAGCTGGGACGATTGTGTCAGGGATAAAGTAAAATATTCTTTGCTAATAAATTCTGTTACGATGCTTTATTGGAAAACGAAACGACCCGACACTCGCGTGATTACTGCGTAATGACGAGTGCACGAAGATAAAGCGATGCGCATACCGGGGAGGATCGACAAAAGAAAAAAGTCTTTAACTGAGAATCTATTAGATGTCGCCACGGGAGTCGCCACATAAGACGATATAACATTAACAATAAAATTTTCTCGAGAAAGAACAATGCTGAAAAAGGGCCAAAATTTGCCTGTAAGGGGATTGTATAAAATCGGTATATCTTTATGTTTTTGAACCTGCTGAACTCGAAAATGAAGCTTAAAATTGTCCAAACCGGGGAAAATTGTGAAAATGCAATTTTTTTACAGAAAAGCCGCGTTTTGCAGCAAATGTTTTTTAATGAACAAATGGCAATTGTAAACAAAAATAGTCTTTTTTTTTAAATAGTATGCAGAATGTGTTATTTGAACGTAATCAATCTTCTAATGCAATAGCTCTTTTTTTATTTTTAATCTCTAATCTGGTATATTGTTACTTTTAATTTTTTTTAATTTTTTTTAATTTTTTTTATTTTTTATTTTTTTATTTATGTATTTATAATATACAAAAAAGATAAGAGATTCTTTTAGTACAAAATGTTTACGTATTCTTGAAAATGTGCGAGGAGCGCTCAGACATTGACTTATGTCTTACGATATAAATCACAAATCACAGTCAGTATCAGTATTAGTTTTTTTTTAATTAAATTAAAATGAGTAATCACAACCTTCCTCTCTCTCCCTTTTTTCTCAAAAACATTAATAAAATAAGACATTTTTCGTTTACAATTGCCACTTGTTCATTAAAAAACATTTGCTGCAAAACGTGGCTTTTCTGTAAAAAAAATTGCATTTTCACAATTTTCTCCGGTGTTTGGACAATTTTAAGCTTCATTTTCGAGTTCAGCAGGTTCAAAAACATAGATATACCGATTTCATACAATCCCCTTACAGGCAAATTTTGACTCTTTTTCAGCATTGTTCTTTACCTCAAGTTCTATAAATTACATTTTCCCTGCGAAAAGCTTTTTTAAAAATTTTCCTCCCATTTTTTTTGACCGAGTAATATAAAAAATAAATACGATTTTGAAAATAAACCAGCATTTTTTAGATATGATGTTGATACTCGGCGAAAAATTGTCGTAGACAAAAAATAAAGAAAGGATTTTGAAGCTTGAAATTTCATCTTTAACGCGCTATTGTTAGTTTCTTTTAATTTTTTATCTTCCTTGTTCTCTTGCTTTAAAAAAAGACATTGTTTTGTTTATTAAAATTACGTATTTTTGACACTCTCTAGTTCGATAGAAAATACTGGTTTAATTTCAAAATTGTATTACTCGATTAAAAAAAATCGTAAGAAAATTTAAAAAAAAGCGTTTTGGCAAAAAGCGTTTCAGGCAAAATGTTGTAGTTTATAAAATTTTAGTTGAATTTCTCGAGAAAAATTTATTTATCAAGTTTCGGTGTGTTAAAAATATATAATATTAAGGAACTAAACAATGTGTTCTTTTTTAAAGCGCAGGATAAGAAAAATAAAAAAATTTTTTTAAATCATCAACTGCACGTTAAAGTTGAAGCTTCAAGCTTCAAAATACTTTTTTTATTTTTTGTCTACGATAATTTTTCGACGAATTTCAGCGGTTTAAATATAGCCCAATTTTTCGGGTACAAAAAGTGTTCCCTATTTTTTTTTTAGTAGTGTATTATAATTTTTAGTGAATAAGAGAGTGAGAAAAAACATGGGAGCAAGCGAAAGCAAAAGAGAAAGAGAATTTCTTTACTTGAAAATTTTAGTGATCTTAATAAAAAATAGATTTATATAAATTTTAAAAAGAAAATTTATAGCTTTGAGATGTTAAATAGCTCTTAGTTAAATAAATTGAAATATGTTTTCAATATGATTGAGAGAGTTATTAGGTAATGTGATTAGCATACTCTAATATTACATGAGTAATTTATTAAACTAAAACTGCGATAATGATAGGTTAACACAACAATTAATGCAATGGCCTGCTAGATAGAACAATTATAATATTATAATATAATGATATTTTCTCTGTGATAGCCGTAGCTCTTATAAATTTCTAATTTTATATTTAAAATCGCTAATTCTAAATACTGTGAATTTTTATTTGTCAAGAATTACTTATAAAATATTACTTATAAACATTCTTTGCAGACATAAGAATTGTTAAATAAAATATGGTGCAACACTATGCACATAATGTAATAGAACACGTACCCGAGTAGAAATTTCGTCGGGTTTACCCAACATGCATCGGGACCCGATATAGCTGATGTAGGGTGGATTTTACCCTATGTAAATCTTATCGGTTTTTCTTCAGGTCAACCCTAATTAAAAATATAACAATTATTTTTGATAGAACAGATGCTAGGTATTACCGAGCAGAGTAACCCTAGTAGTACCTCATCGGTACCCTATTAGGTATACCTTACGTAAAAAAAAAATATTTCCGGTATTGTATTTTTGATCGGGAAACCATCAGGGCCCTATGATTCTATCTGCAAGACATATTCTTTTTCAAAAATACACAAGTTCTGCATTTAGATTTAAAAGTTTCCATTAATTTTTCATTTATTTATATTTAACAAGTCTAGAAAAATGTGATAAGCATGATCTAAAGAACAAATCATTTTTGTTACAATATTGTGAGAATTCTTTCATTTTTAGTGTAAAATACTATATAATAAGTATATTTATAACATTTTGTACACCGAAAAAATTGTATTCTTGAAATGTATACTTTATAAGTCCTCTTAATAAATATTCTTAATAAATAAGAATATATTCTTAATGAATAAGAATATATACTTAATTTGCGACTTCTACGCCGCAACTCGATTTTCGTGTGCACGACATGTTTCTTCATTTGCCGCTACGCGGCGACACCACTCTTAATTCTTCTCGTATTCAATATTTATCATGAAATGTATATAAAGAACTTGTATTATAAGATCTAAAGTATATTTTTTTCCCTTAGCAGTGGTGCGAAAGAGAGGACGCTGCTCACACACAGGTTCTCTGTGTGCATGTGAGTCGCATCCTCTTTCTGACATCACTGTTTATCAGTTTAATTTCAAGCTGAATTTAAAATAATTTATTTAATAATCTGGATTTCTTGTTGGGGATTCAGAATATTAAACAGATTATTTGAAATTAGGCGGAAAAAAACTTTTAGACCAATAATTAAATTTATTTGACTTCAACAAAATTTATTAAATCCAAAGAAATAATTTTTTGTGTGTATTAAGAATATCTCTTTAGAAGATTTTCCTCTTAACTTAAAAGGATCCTCTTGGCGCCTATTTTAGTGGTATATATTCTAAAGATAAGTGGTATATTCTTAAGTTAAGAATACAATTTTTTTGGTGTAAGGTTTAATAAAAAAAAATTTTGAAAATAAATCATTTTACTCCTTAAGTTGACAACGTTAACAATAAATATTTTTATTTAATTGCGGAGAAAATGCATAACTCCTGCAAGAAGTCCACGCTTACCCGACTCGGACCTGATCCCTATCCCGATGAAGTCTTAGTCAGGTAAACCTGTTAAGTTTTTGATCGGGAAGCTGCGTGACGCTGAGATAAGATCATCATTGGTTGAACATTATCATGTCCCGATGTTCAGGTCGGGTTTGCCCATTGCTTTCCCGATGTAAATCGAACGAAATTTCTACTCGGGAAGGTCATCATTGGTTGAACATTATCATGTCCCGATGTTCAGGTCGGGTTTGCCCATTGCTTTCCCGATGTAAATCGAACGAAATTTCTACTCGGGTAGTATAATAGGAGTATGATTTCATTTTTGTTTTAGCAACTTCATCTCGATATTTTTTCGCCTACGCTTTTTTATAGAGATTAGGGATTATTTATTTTAATAAAAATCTTAAAGTGTTTTTAACATACGGAGCTTAATTTCTTACTTAGATTTTAAATGTTACGCTGGCGGAAGATGGCGTCATTCCTTAATTTAATATATATATTTGTAGGCGACCGAGAAGTATCGGGTTGAAGGGTCTGAATAGCTCAGTGGTAAGAGCAGTCGTTCGGCAAGCGAAAGACTCGGGTTCGATTCCCGATTCAGCGACTTTCGGCCCGATATTTTTCTCGCCTACAACACTACAGAGGGGAAAAGAGGGATATTAATTAAATAATTTCTCGAATGGAGAATTATTTAAAAATTTGTATCGTACCAAGAAAAATTTGTGCCCCGTGCACACGAATAAGTTTCAACGAGAACTTAATTCTCGTTGATTTATGCACTACCATCCGCGTTTAGCTCTGATGGCCTTTCTAATTTCAAATTTAAAGTGTTATTTATTTTAATAAAAATCTTAAATTAAGACTTCGTTATTTAGTATCGCATCGAGGAAAGAAATGTATTCCATGTACAACGATTTATTTTGAATGAAAAATTAATTTTCTTTGAAACTGAGGTTATACTTATCATCCGCATTTCACTTTCTCTTCCTAGTTCGAAAAGTTTAAATTTATATTTCATATTTAGAGCTTTACTAATTTCTTAAAATTCATATCACTTTATTCGATTGCTGATAACTTTTTTACAAATATACGAAACCTGCATAAAAATCGACATAGTAATTTAAAATGTTTACAAACTTATAAATCCGTTTTTTCTTCGGGATAACTAAAATTTTGATTCTGAAAAGAGAATATAATCTTCATAATCTATAATTATTATTTATTCCAATTATATTTAAAATTATTATTATAAATAAAATGTTTATAATATATACAGGGTGTCCCATTTTAACTTGTTTATATTATATTATATTATATTATATTATATTATATATTATATTAAATGGTTTCGAGGGGGCCATAAGATGGTACCATTGGTTTGACCTTGAAGAGTCATTTGAAGGTCACGTGAAGGTCAAAACCATACAACTTTTGTCTGAAACATTTTTGTTTGCTGGGCTTAGTTTTTGAGATATTTTACTGTCCAAGTTAAAAAATGTATATACAGGGTGTCCCATTTTAATGTCCCACCCCAAATAACTTTCTTATTTTTAATTTTAGAAAAAGATGTTTCAGACAAAAGTTGTATGGTTTCAAGGGGGACATAAGGTGGTACCATTGGTTTGACCTTGAAGAGTCATTTGAAGGTCACGTGAAGGTCACTTCAATTTTTTTAAATGGAACACCCTACATATTTTTGCACATTCTTGTAGCTTATCTCGAGAGCTTTCCAAAACACTATAATTAAGTACCTTTTTGTTAAGTACTTTTTGAGTTATGAGGCTTGAAATAATTTCTTAATTTTACATAAACCGTAAAATATCTTGTAAAATATTCATTTTTCGATTATCTTACCTTAATACTTTTACGTACAAAATAATGAGAGGAATCAATTGGTGTAAAGAAAACACATAGTTGTTTTGAAGAAAAAATATGTAATTTGCAATTAATAATTCCATAAAATATGGAATTGTTAATTATTGTAATTTTGTAATTTTGTAATTGTGTAATTTCCATATTTTATGGAATTGTTAATTGCAAAATACATATTTTTTCTTCAAAACAACTATGTGTTTTCTTTACACCAATTGATTCCTCTCATTATTTTGTACGTAAAAGTATTAAGGTAAGATAATCGAAAAATGAATATTTTACAAGATATTTTACGGTTTATGTAAAATTAAGAAATTATTTCAAGCCTCATAACTCAAAAAGTACTTAACGAAAAGGTACTTAATTTTAGTGTTTTTGAAAGCTCTCGAGATAAGCTACAAGAATGTGCAAAAATATATAGGATGTTCCATTTAAAAAAATTGAAGTGACCTTCACGTGACCTTCAAATGACTCTTCAAGGTCAAATCAATAGTACCACCTTATGTCCCCCTTAAAACCATATAACTTTTGTCTAAAACATCTTTTTCTAAAATTAAAAATAAGAAAGTTATTTGGGGTGGGACATTAAAATGGGACCCCATGTTATATATATATATATATATATATATATATATATATATATATATATACATATATGTATGTATATACGAGATAATATTTAATATAGTATTTATTGATAATTGATAGTTGCTATTCACTAATAATTAATATCGATATAATCTGTTTTAGACGATCGAATTGTGTAGAAATGCCGAAGAGTTCAAAAATATTAAGCAATATCTTTTAAATATTCAAAGCAAGATACAAACACGTTTTCTCGAAATCAAAAGTCAAAAGGATTACTTTCAGAATTTTGTAAAATATCAATAATATCCGTTTAATGAAAGTAATAATTATGATGCGAATATATCTATATATCTTTCTTTAAAATAGCTATTTATAATGTTTATAGTTATCGATTTATTATTTATGCTTATGTGCATTAATAATATATGATTAAATGCATTTACAAGGATTTATTTTATCCTGCAATTCATATTTGCTCTGATGTTTTTATATCCTTATTTACATGAAGTAATGCAAAGTGTAAATTATATTTATAATTATAATATATAAATAATTATAATTAAATTATGTTATATTATAATTAAATTAAATATAAATTATATTCATAATTATAATATGTAAATAATTATAATTAAATTATGTTGTATTATATAAATAATTCTAATTATATTAAATGAGAAAGTATCTGCAATATATTTAACATTATATTATTAATGTACTAAAAATGTATCATCTAATTTAAATTGTATTCTGATTTATTTTTTAAATTGTATTTGATTTGTTCTACATTTGTAACTTTATTTGTTAATATTTATTAATTTTATTATCTTGAATCAAATTTTTATTATAAGTATAATATAGGTATAATAATACATATTAATATTTAAATAACATCTAAAATTAAAAATTTATGAAACATATTATAATTCTTTAATATTTATATATACATATATAATAACAACTTTATATATATATATATATATATATATATATATGAATGTGATAATTGTTGTTATAAATTTAATATGTATTATTAATATGCATTTAATATGTATTATTAATATCTTAAATATATATTATTAATTGTTTGAAACTCATGAGCTTTGTAAATTTCATATAATCTTTAATTTATAATAAATCACATTGCACAATTTTCTTATACATCTACATGTCTATTTCTCTATACTTCTTCTTACATATATTTAAAGAAATGTAACATATATACACTCGCGTGCATTCGTGCGAATATTTACACACGGACGCGCGCACTAATGCAAACAAATTATTTTGCGCCTACGTGAGCAAATAGAGATATTTTTTAATAAAAAAGAAATTATAATCATGAATCATTTTTTTCTGTAATTTATAACAATATAGAAATTATCAAATTTACCAATTTTCACTTGATGTCACATAAAAGTCACTGCTTTTTGTTAGATTGATATATAGATATATAGATATATATATATATATATATATATATATATATATATATATATATATATATATTGATATATAGATTAATATGTATATTCGTGAATCGCTGCATACTATCCGATTTCAATCCGAGTTCAATCTTTGGATGTTCGTTTAAAAAACGGCGTGGTAATTATATACATTAGCGATTCCTCACCGATTTGAATGACCTTGAAATATATTGTCGGGAGTATGATTCTGAACAACTTTTCCTTATACATGTTACCGTCGCTCGGCCTTAGTTTCCGAGATATTTATAAAAATATTTTATGGTTTTGCAATATTGTCACCATTATGAAATAACTTTCTTGCACCATGTATTCAGTTTTTGACAAAGTAATAATGTTTACCAAAAAGAGTTGTAAAGCGAGATCCTACCGGCGGGGTGGTTGCGGAAGGGGGGACCGAAGACCCCCCTTGCACCCCCCGCGCGCGCGCGTGTGTGTGTGTGTATAATATACACATATTTCTGATATTTTTTAATTTGTATAGAATTTAATACAATTTAATACAATTCTAAGCATCATAGAAATAATTCATATTTTAATTTATTTTTCACTAAGGAATATTGTGCTTCTTTAGTTCTGTTTGATTTAAGTTTAATTCCATGTCTTATATTGCTCATGTTTTATATTTATTCTTTTTCTTCTTTTAACTGAAAAAAAATTTTATTTTCAGCTGTTTCATTCTTTCTCTATTTGTTTATATTTTTGTCATGTGTTATGTTTAGATTCTATATAAAATATTATTTCACATGCCCCGTTAAATTGTTTTTATGTAAGTTTCACACAAACGAATAGATGATTCTCTCTCAGCGTATATCCATGTTCTATGATAAGAAACATAGAGATATATTGTAAAACTAATTATTCGTTTGAATAGCATGACATTATAAGACAGTAAAATAATTATCGTTGTTACATTTCATCAAAGTAGGACCGCAAAAATCTATATAATCGTAGATAAAAATTATATTCAAGGTATGATTTATATATATTCTCTCCGCATATTGTAACGTTATAACTATAAAAAAGTGGATCGTGTTTTGATGATTATATCATGAAATGTGTAGAGATATTCCTGTTAATAAATTTTCGCCTAAACATGCTATTTATATAACTTCTGTAACGTAATTTTTATGAAGAAATTTACATGAATAGTATGCTTGAATGCAAACTATATAAAATCGTAATTGGAATTTCGTCCATATTGGATAATTTTGAAAGGCATTATTCACGAGTTATATTTTTTATTATTTTTATTACTCTGCGTACGAATTTAGAAGTCCAAAAAACACGAGTAGATTAGGATATTGTGTGAAATGGAATCAGGTATGATACGATGTATGTAATAAGGGGAATAAAACTCATCGGTATATTAAAATTTATTCAAACCATCCGGGAGAGAAATTGTCCACCTACTGGACTTCCAAGATAAATTCATGATTTTGTGAAGGCCGGTGTGAGGAATTCCCGGGATGAAAAAAAAATTGCCTGCACGGTAGAGATCAATTAGGAAAATATAAAAAGTTATGTACTTGAATAATCAATGACGATATCGATACATATCTTCTTTTGCCTCGCCGTGATATTTGTAAACCTCATCCTCTTCCTTTCGCAGCGAAAACAAAAAGAACTAATCTGTCTGCTAAAAATAACGATGAAATAAAGATGTGCGTGGTGAAAAATACAAAAATGGAGGACGGAAGAAACAACTCTTTTGTAAGAACACTCTTTATATTATTAAATTCGAGAGATAAGCTCTGAGGAATTTGATGATCGTATATAAAACATATTTAATAGTTTTTTCCAAGAGATCTCATATTGCACTGATAAAAAATTATAGTTGAAATTATCATAATTTCACTATAATTTATAGTGTCTTAAGGCGCCAAGCATATATAATAGTGCATTTTACTATAAAAAATATAGTTGATATAACATGAAAATATAGTTCGTAAAATCATAATATCCATTTCATGTAACCATATGGTTATGGTATACGTAGTGTTCCGAAATTCACTATCAGTACTGAAAATCTGTAATACATGTTACATATATTACAGATTTTTAGTATATGCAGTACCAAGTCGTTTAAAAGTTTTTTTCCGTCTATAATTTCAAATAATCTGTTTATATAATATTCTGAATCCTAACAAGGAATCCAGATTATTAAATAAATTATTTTAAATTCAGTTTGTCTGAAATTAAACTGATAAACAGTGATATGTCAGAAAGAGGATGCTCACATGCATGCAATCCGAGAACCTGTGTGTGAGTAGCATCCTCTTTCTCGCACTACTGCTAAGAGAAAAAAGTTATACTTTACATCTTACGTGTTTAATACTAGTCCTTTATATACATTTTATGCTAAATATTGAATACGAGAAAAGTTAAGAGCAGTGCGCCGCGTAACGGCAAGCGAAGAAACATGTGCCACATGCAATCATTCCAAATAATAAGTTTTATGTTGTTAAATGTGCTATTCATCAGGTTCCACGTACTATTTAGATATAGCTGTTATTATAATTTTTTTCATTTATTACTACTATATTAATATCTAAACGGAAGATAATAATATAGTAATATTTACCATTATTAATGTTACAATGACTATATGAATAGTAAAATTATATGTATCATTCCTTTCTTTCATTTTTTACTTATATGATATTTGAAATTATTATAAATTATAGTAAAAAATTTCATTGTTTCTCGGTACCATGCGTATATAGTTTATATTACCAGTATTATAGTAAAATTTACTATAAAAATGAGTATCCTAACTATAATTTTTTTACCATGAAATTATAGTCAATTTTATCATCGATTTTTTTATCAGTGTGATGAATGAGATATTTTCTAAGCAAAATCTTATTAATTTCTTCCTATTTTCGAATTCTGTCCGTCCGAATATTGGAATGAAGACAAAAACTGCGGAGCAAATTAGTAATGTAATTGATTCTAATAAGTGTCATTATTACGAGCAATTATGTTTAAGATACTTTTGATATTTTGTATGTATAAATCAGCGTTTCTCATTTTGTATGCATAAAAAAGCGTTTCTTTATATAAAGAGCCTTATGGGCATAAACGTGTTGCAAATGTTTGCCCCCGCAGTGTATGTGCGATCCATAGGCTGCAGAGACATGAAAGTGAGAGTCCGGTATTACTCTTCGACTGTTCGAAGGCTGAAAGATCAATAATCGGGTTTAAAATGCGTCGATACATATGTGTAATTATTTGATTGTATAATATATGAATATAATATGGTTGAAAGCAAAATTGATTTAATTTTCATCGATTGTTATCGACTGTATCGAGATTTGCCGTCGGAATTTTTTAAACTTTGTTTTGATTTCATTTACCGTGCGATATAAAGTTAATGTGAAATGTGTTATATAATATAATTATAATATATCTATGTTTAATAGAATATCCATCAGGGTTTCTCTTTTTTAAAAAATAGGTCTATTAGAGCATAAATATGTGGAAATTCTAAACAATCTAAAATAAAACTTGAAATATATTTGTTCATGTAAAGTATTCATATTTTTATATTATTTTATTATAAATTGAAAAGATATTATAAGAAAGATCTTACATACAGGGTGAGACATTTAAAATATTACAAGCCATTCTCGAAAGTACACATTATACCTATGAGAAATACAGAAAATTACATTTATTATATGTTTATAAACGTCTATAAATATCTAATAGCCATCTTTCCAACCTATCATTTCTCACTGGATAGCAAAAATTGTTTTAAGTAAAAGGTATTTCATTTAAAAGAAAAAAAGCAATATATAGATATTAGTCTGACTTCGGGGTGTAAGTGCCAAAATCATATAAAGATCAATCTAGATTTTTTAACCCATTAAGTCCCAAAATGACATTTTTTCATCACGTTTTTCAACGGCTGTACTTTCTAATAAAAAAAGTTGTTATGAATTTCCAAATAACTGTTTTCGACGTAAAATCGACTGATCTTTCAGAATCTGGTATTAATTTTTTGAAAAATGCACCTGTGACGATCTTTTCAGGTTTTCTTGCAAAAAAAGTGCGAATTTTTAAACTTTTTTTTTTTTATCGAACGTTTTCGTATTGAAATCCCTTAAGAATTCTTACTGTAACTAAAAAAACCACGTCAATTTGTCCTAAACTTGAAGTTAGGTCATTAACAATTGTTAAATTTTACGCGGAAATAAACAAAATGGCGGCCTAAAGACGAAAAAAATGTCCAAATCTTCAGGAATTTTTTACTCAAAAACAATAGACTTTAGGAAAAAATGTTATAGAATAAAAAGTTCTTAGAATTTATCGAAGAACACGCTGGAATTTTTTCAGAATTTTTTGACGACTTTTTTGACGACTATTTTGAATTTTCGAAATTTGGTGATTATGAAAAATCCAAAAATTCGTCAAAAAATTCTGAAAAAATTCCAGCGTGTTTTTTGATAAATTCTAAAAACTTTTTATTCCACAACATTTTTTCCTAAAGTCTATCGTTTTCTAATAAACGTTCCTTGAAGGCTTTTTTTGTCTACTATTTACCGGTTTTCCGTTATAGTTCGTCATTTATTAATATCCTGTTCATTCGTGATTTCATATGGGATGTAACAAGATTTATTCTCATTATTTTATTGAAAAAATTTTCTTCACAGTATATATTTTTCATCTCTTTTATCTGTTCTGTGAATACTATTGATGAATTTCATGGTTGATGATCAATGAATATATCTAGAACAGAGCTGTCCACGTTTTGCACTTTTCGGCCGATTTCCGTGAATCAACGCCTATCGCCCCCTCCTTACGTCTCGAGACCTTAGCAACGAATGAACAGGATATTAATAAATGACGAACTATAACGGAAAACCGGTAAATAGTAGACAAAAAAAGCCTTCAAGGAACGTTTATTAGAAAACGATAGACTTTAGGAAAAAATGTTGTGGAATAAAAAGTTTTTAGAATTTATCAAGAAACACGCTAGAATTTTTTCAGAATTTTTTGACGAATTTTTGGATTTTTCATAATCACCAAATTTCGAAAATTCAAAAAAGTCGTCAAAAAAGTCGTCAAAAAATTCTGAAAAAATTCCAGCGTGTTCTTCGATAAATTCTAAGAACTTTTTATTCTATAACATTTTTTCCTAAAGTCTATTGTTTTTGAGTAAAAAATTCCTGAAGATTTGGACATTTTTTTCGTCTTTAGGCCGCCATTTTGTTTATTTCCGCGTAAAATTTAACAATTGTTAATGACCTAACTTCAAGTTTAGGACAAATTGACGTGGTTTCTTTAGTTACAGCAAGAATTCTTAAGGGATTTTAATACGAAAACGTTCGATAAAAAAAAAAAAAGTTTAAAAATTCGCATTTTTTTTGCAAGAAAACCTGAAAAGATTGTCACAGGTGCATTTTTCGAAAAAATGAATACCAGATTCTGAAAGATCAGTCGATTTTACGTCGAAAACAGTTATTTGGAAATTCATAACAACTTTTTTTATTAGAAAGTACAGCCGTTGAAAAACGTAATGAAAAAATGTCATTTTGGGACTTAATGGGTTAAATAAAACCACTCTATTTTTTTTTATATAAATCGATTCGTCACAAATATTTGGCATAAAAAGTTATAAAGATACAATGGCTGGAAATTGAAGTTTAAAAAATATTATATATTTTACTTTGACATAATTTTATATAAATTGTGAAATACCGTAAAATATTTATTCTTCCATTTTATTTTACTTTAATACTTTTATGTATAAAATAATAAAAGAAATAATAAAAGAACCAATTAGTAAATAAAATATATAATTGTTTTTTAAAAAAATATTTAAAGAAAGTTTTGAGTTATTTTTAAAATAAATATGAATTTGTAACAAGCAAAGTATATATATATATTGTATATATATTTTATTTTTTGTATATTGTATATATTTGTATTGTATATATATATTTTTTAAACAACTAAGTATTCCATTGACAAAAAGAATTATTTTACTTTAATACTTTTATGTATAAAATAATAAAAGAAATAATAAAAGAACCAATTAGTAAATAAAATATATAATTGTTTTTTAAAAAATATTTAAAAAAAAAATAAGAAAAATAAGAAAAATAAGAAAAATAAGAAAAAAAATAAAAAAAATTTTGAGTTATTTTTAAAATAAATATGAATTTGTAACAAGCAAAGTATATATATATATTGTATATATATTTTATGTTTTGTATATTGTATATATTTGTATTGTATATATATATTTTTTAAACAACTAAGTATTCCATTGACAAAAAGAATTAAGTTGACCTTTATAAAATTTTAGTACTTACACCCAAGATCAAATTAATATCCTTATTATTTTCTCCTACAAACAAAATGGTTTTTATCTAAAACATTCTTTGTCATAATGCGTATTTTATGCAAAAATGGCTTGCAACACTTTAAATACCTCACCCTGTATAATCCATTTAAAAAGATACTCTATAATACGAAGAGAATTATTTGGCACATTCAATCGCAACACATGTACATTGATTAAATTTAATGTGCTTTCTACATCTATAATTTGCGTGATGCGTTCGGTGATGCTTTTAGGCAGCGAGATATATGCTGCGCATCGTAGCGTTCGGCAGCATCGGAAATCGTGATTGCAATCGTGAACTTGTATATATTGCCATTACGGATGAAATGCACGTACATCGCGGTTCTAGATCCTCGGATGATCAGACGCCGGTTACAGCGGCGAATAAACATGGTCATCGTGTGTAATCATAACTTGCACGTGCATACGTTCTGTACGACGTCGCTTATCATCGACAAACGGCGATCGGATTATGTATCTACGAGTAATCGCTGACAGGTGGCCAGGATAATCAGAGGACGGGAACTGTCGTTCACAAGAGTTTCTGTTATTAGTTCGCACAGCAATAGAATAGCGTGTAATTGTACCCAAGGGGACTCGAAATTTCAAATTCTATTCTTACCTTCGCTACCGCATATATATATATATATATATATATATACAGGGTGTCCTAGACCACCCGTACACCCCTTTTCTTTCAAAAACTAAGCATTTTAGAGAAAAACGTTTTCGACAAAAGTTGTATGGTTTCGAGGGGGACATAAGATGGTACCATTGGTTTGACCTTGAAAAGTCATTTGAAGGTAACGTGAAGGTCAATTCAATTTTTTTAAACGGAACATTCTATATATTTTTACACATTCTTGTAGCTTATCTCGATAGCTTTCCAAAACACTATAATTAAGTACCTTTTCGTTAAGTACTTTTTGAGTTATGAGGCTTGAAATAATTTCTTAATTTTACATAAATCGTAAAATACCTTGTAAAATATTCATTTTTCGATTATCTTACCTTAATACTTTTATGTACAAAATAATGAGAGGAATCAATTGGTGTAAAGAAAACACATAATTGTTCTTAAGAAAAAATATGGAATTGGTAATTGCAAATTACATATTTTTTCTTCAAAACAACTATGTGTTTTCTTTACACCAATTGATTGCTCTTATTATTTTGTACGTAAAAGTGTTAAGGTTAGATAATCGAAAAATGAGTATCTTACAAGATATTTTACGGTTTATGTAAAATTAAGAAATTATTTCAAGCCTCATAACTCAAAAAGTACTTAACGAAAAGGTACTTAATTATAGTGTTTTGGAAAGCTATCGAGATAAGCTACAAGAATGTGTAAAAATATATAGGGTGTTCCATTTAAAAAAATTGAAGTGACCTTCACGTGACCTTCAAATGACTCTTCAAGGTCAAACCAATGGCACCATCTTATGGCCCCCTCGAAACCATACAACTTTTGTTGAAAACGTTTTTCTCTAAAATGCTTAATTTTTGAAAGAAAAGGGGTGTACGGGTGGTCTAGGACACCCTGCGATAATATATATATATATATATATATATATATATATATATATATATCGTGAGTTCCATAATACAGTCAAGTATTCAGTTGCCACACTTCGTCAAAATAGGACCATAAAAATCTATGTAATTGTAGATAAAAAATATGTTCGAGCTATGATAACATTACAATTATAATTGCAAAATATTAGATTATATGTTTTGATAATGATTGTATTATATAATGAAATATGTAGAGATATTCTCGTTAATAAGTTTTCGCGTAAATATGCTGTTTAAATAATTTGTGTAAGGTAATTATTTTTACGAAGAAGTTTACATGAAAAGAATACTGCTTGAATGCAAACTATATAAAATCGTAGTTGGAATTTTGCTCATATTGGATAATTTTGAAAGACATTCACGAGTTATGTTTTTTATTATTATATTTATTATTTTTCACATTTTTAAAAAATTTATATTATATTATTTTATTATTTTTATTATATAGCCTGTATATGAATTCAAAAATCCAAGAAACACGAGTAGAGCTTATTGTGTCAAGTGGGATCAGATACATGATCATATACGATGTACGTATATGAGGAGAACAAAATTCATCGGTATATTAAAATTTATCTCGTGCCCATCTCGGCGCTAGCAGAGAAACTTTCGATTTTCTGCTTCGGTCCACCTACTGGACTTCCAAGGATGAATTCATAATCTTGTGAAGGTCGGTGGGACTTTAGGAGAAACTATTTCCGACCCTTATCTCCCGCGATATCGACGACAACTAATGAATGTTAATGAAAAAAAAGATTGCCGGCACGGCAGAGATTAATTAGGAAATTGTAGAACGTTATGTACTTGAATAATGAATGGCCGAATCGATACATATCTTTCTTTGCTTCGCAGTGATATTTATTAAATCTCAGTCTCTTTCTTTCGCGACGAAAGGAAAAAGAATTCATCTGTTTGCTAAAGATAACGATGGAATAAAGATACTCCAAACGCGCACGGTGAAAAATGTAAAAATGGAGAACGGAGGAAAGCACTTTTCTGTAAGAACACTCTTCATATTATTAAATTCGAGAGATAAGCTCTGAAGAATTTGATGATCGTATGTAAAACGTATTTAATAGTTCCTTCCAAATACAAGATCTTACATTACGAATGAAGGATGAATATTTTCTATATAAGCAAAATTATCTTATTAATTTTCTCCTTTTTTTGAATTCTCTCCGAATATTGCTGTGAAGAGAAAAAATACGAAGCAAATTAATAATGTAATTTGTTCTGATAAGTGTCATTATTTAAGCACGAGCAATTGTGCTTAACATAGTTTTTATATTTCTTATATATAAATCAGCAAAAAAGCATTTTTTCATATAAAGTGCTGTGTGCAACACGCGTCGCAAATGTTTGCTCCCGCAAGTGTATGTACGATCCATAGGCTACAGGGACTTGAAAGTGAGAATCCAGTATTACTTTATCCATGTTCAACTAAACTTGACCCAGTCTTTGTCTTATGATACGATATGGCATCTATACACAGTAAAAAATAAAATGTTAATTATAACATTTTTCACATGTCCCAGAAAATCTACTCTAAATTTTAAGTTAAAATAACTCATTCGTCGTATGTTTCTTATTGACAAACTAAAAATGTTAAATAATTGACCCAATACTTTACATTTATTTATGTTAATGTGACTTTAAGTGTAATGTAGAAATAACATATAAATTAATTAAAAATTACATGAAAATATAGTTACAATAACTCGAAAGAAATGTTGAGGACATTAACATAATAGTAATTATTTTAACTTAAATTATTTGTAATAGAAACATTTTACTTTAGTAAATTTGATTATTTTTGTCTGTTAAAGTTCAAGATTATTTGAAGAGTCACTTTAACTTTTCTTAGAATGTTAAACTGACTTTGAGACATGTTGATTGTTTAAAATGATTATGTTCAAAATGCTCAAAATAATATTCCATTTCTAAGAGACATATACAAAGTATTAAGTTATAAAGGAGACATAAATGTAACACATGAAATCGTTATAAAAATAATAACATATAGGTTGCATGTTAATTTTACATTGAAGTATTAATCAAAATGTGGTAACACAAGAAAATTTTAACATATGGACGCACAATTTTTTACTGTGTAACATCGCGTACCTTTTCATCATCTTACCTCCTTCTTCACTGAAGGCTACTACGCATATGAGTTACCTGCATTCAGCACAGATAACGTGACATATTCCTGCAGCTAGGTAACTAGGTCAAGTTCATCCCGGAGACGAGATAATACAGTAGACACACGAGAAGTCTTATTTCGTCACAGTCACAATCGTGCTAAAAAGTTATGTAATATATCCGCTACATTTATTGGGAGTTAATGATATTTATTTCTTTCAATTAGAATTTTTTGTTGGTATAATTTTCTTAATAAGAAATTCTGATAAATATATTCATCTTTATATATGCTCCCCACCACTAATGATTTTGATTTTGACATATGTTGTCAAGGTTATGTCCCTACGTAATATGTAAAATAAAATGCGTTTTAATTTTTTAGGGTTTTAATTATACTGGAGATAGGATTTTAATTGTCCTGCAATGATACTCGATGCGTTTTGTATTATAAGGATACTTCAAGCATGATTACCAATTTTTTATCGCTCTACAAAGGTTCTACAAGGATAGGAATTCGAGGAAATTATGAGCGTCAAATTGAAACAATGAACGAGCAAAAATTCCGTCGACAGAGCGTGTTATTACAACCGCGCAGATAAGCATGGTCTAGCAATAATGAGGATTATTCGAGAACGCAGCTGCTCCGCAGCATTGCGGACGGCAGTCACGCTTCGAATCCTCAAGAATCGAGGGTTAAGTTACCGGTAGTGAAACTACCTGTATTCGACGGTCGAACCGAGGAATGGAAGCGCTTTTCCGAGACCTTCCAGTCCTTAGTACATTCGAACGAGAATATCGTTAACATCCAGAAATTTCAATACGTAACTGAACGAAGTAATA
>JALHBL010001368.1:0-73550 GCA_023638675.1 Camponotus pennsylvanicus
GACGGGCTTCGACGAGAGAAATTATAAGAAAATCCGAGGAAAACGGGGTGCGACGAGCGCAGGTACGGCCTGAAGGCCGCAGGATAAAATGGGCCACACGACGATCCTGAGGGTTGCGGAAGCGCCACAGGTGGCCCAATTACCAATTAATTCGCCGGCGTGATTCCGACGGGCCTTCCGCTCGCCACTGTTCGGCGGACCGGCGACGAGGACGACGGCCCAAACGCATCGATCGGAAACTCGGATGCCGAGAGCGCGGAGGACCGCAAGGAGTCACCGGTGGACAGGCGTCGACCCCATCTGGCCGTTTTGTACAATAAGGTAGAATTAGCTCGAACAGTGTCGGGGCCGTATAGCTGCCGTCACTAAATTTCATTGTAAATTTTCGTTTTTTTGCGTTCTCGATATTTGCGTCTTACCGTACGACGGCCGGCCTAAAGACTTTGTTCGAGCTTTCGTAAAATTAAGTGCCCTCTCTCCCAGTTGCGCGCCGACAGTCACTTTACGTGTTTGTGTGTACGATTATCGTTGTTAACTGTAAATTTTCGTCCGTAAAGATTACTTTAACTGAGCTCACACACATAAGGCGATCTCGAATTCGATAGCTAGCAATTGCGTTGCAGCGTCGACTCGCATTCCGTGTATTATATTATAGGGAGTAATTGTGCGCGTTGAATTTAATGTGTCTTTTATTGAGTTATCGAGTCTTGTCTAACTTCTTTTCGTTAACGCGTAATATACCGATAATCGACGGTCAAATTAATTGTCTTTCTTGTTGCGTTTATTGTGATTTTGTGAAAATCTTTGCCTGTTAAACTTTCGATACGAAGAGCGCTCGCGCACGAAGGCGATTGCGATACTCGATAACCGGTAACGTCGCGGCGTCGGCTCGCATATTTCCGAGGCTCCAAATCGTTTGATACTTCGACGTTATTGATACTTTTTCATGTCTAGATTCAATTGTCTTATGTGAGATACGTTAGTAGTCGCTCAATTCTTTCGTTAAAGTAGTAGATCAGTATATCCGACTCGCCGCTTTAATCGATTCTGTTAACTGCGTGCGCGGCGAGTAAATCGATTATTATCGTCAATTATTCTCATTTCCAACAGACGGGTACCATTAAAGGAGCCGATATCGCGGTATTTATTGTTAAAATTATTTGGGAATCCGTAGCTGCCGAAACTCTAACAAGTTTCGTTTAGCGCGGAATTCGGGACTTTTCTTTTACGCTTTCTTTCTGCCGCGTGATACGTGATACCGCGGTGATCGCGCTCGAATGCCGGCCCGTCGCTGCCGGCTAATAATCTAGTAATCAATCTTATAAAATCGTTTTACATCTACGCAAGTCTGTCTGCCATTGAAATTTATTCACACATGTTAAATATATTTATTCTTGTTACTAAAATATTATGTTTTAATTGCAGCCACCTTGTATTCTCGATCCTTCCTTGTGAATTAATTAAACGGACCGCCCCTCTACCAATTTCGATACGGGGCTAGCCGAGTGTCCGTCGCGATATCTTTCGAATTCTTTCGTCTTTTGAGTGTTGTAAATTATATAATTTATTGAGATTTTATTAGAGCGGTGCGGATTCCCGCACCTGGCGCCCAGGCAATTCTAGAGTTTTACATTTTGAGAAAAGATCGCGCCGAAGGTGTGCCGTGGGCCAATATCACCGGCCACAATTAACATTAGTCCAACATAAAAAAATAAACGGTCACAAATTGGCGCCCAACGTGGGGCCCACTATAAAAAGGGCTTATCGAAAAATTATAGCATTATCGTTTGAATAAAATCCGTTAAGTCGGAAAGGGAATTGAAAATAACAAGGTCAACTGTAATATATATTGAATTTTGAATGTTGTGATATCTCTTTGTGCCTTATATTTGAACATGTATTTCTCTTGTATTATTCGCGTATGTTTGAGGGTCGCAAGCAAATACGAATTTGAAAATAATCGTTTTGAAAGTATCGTAAATTCTCAGAAGCTTATATGATATAGATTAATATTTTTCCGTACTAGAAACTTTTCGAATAATAGTCGGACCTTCTATTTAATCGATTTAATGGAATATTTCAAATTATAGCTGTCGATCAGAAGAAATTTTGTAATTAGTTTTAATTTAAGAAGAATATTATTATTTTTTTTTACGTATTGGAAATTCTGAGATGTTATATGTTGGAATTTAACTTTTCAAAGATTTTATTGATTTTTAGAGTCTTATCATTATTTTTCGGTTGTTATTAATGATTGTTATTAACTTTTTGAAAACTTCGTAATCTTTTGATTAAATTTTTTTTTATTAGACTATTGAAAAGTCAAGTTAGAGAACCTTGTTGCTTATTGAATTACGGAATGCTTGCGTACCCCTCTTCTTTTTCTTTCGTTTATTGGCGCATTACTTGCTGCCTACCGCTATAATATTTGACTTTATTTCTTGTATATTGATGCGCTACTGATTTTGATTTATTTTTCTTGTGTATTTTTTTTTGCTGTTGTTTGCGATTGAGATTATTTGCTTTGATTTATATCTGGTGTGCTAATGTGCTTTCTTTCAGGGTTTAATTTTTTTTTTTTTTTTGTTGTAATAAAATTCTCATTGCGAATTGATTTTTACCCTTATCTGTGGAATTTCGGTGTGATTTTGCGAGAGGATTATTGGGGAAAATTATATTATTAGTGAGGACTGCTTGCTCGAAATTTCCGGAATCCTAGAGTCGTTTGTCTTCGCGTTAGTGTTTATATTTTTTTTTTGCGTTACCGTTCGGAGCGTTCGCCTATTCTTCTCGAATTTAACGATTGTCATTGTTAGCTTCTCTCAAGGATCTCTCGAATAAAGCCTTCGCCGTATAATATAAATATTTGCGTCCTCGGGGAACCACAGCTTTCGTCGACCGAAATACGTTATATTTTCGACTCGTGTAGTTGCCGTGAAATAACGGCCAATTTTGAATTTAATTTCGAGATCGAGTTGTCGCGATGAGCGTAGAAAATAGGAGCGATACGGAATGGGTTCACGCGCTGTCGGTGGACCAGCTTAGAGCGGAGTTAGAACGACGGGGTCAGAGTAGTGAGGGTACCGCCCCCGCGTTAAGAGCTCGATTAATTAAGCATGAGAACTGCACGCTACTGGGTTGGGAGGCGCCGCGGACACCCACCGGGGTCGATTTCGAAGCGTTCGAACAGCCGGAAGGGGCGCCTGGAAGGCCCAGTGGAAGAGACGAGCGGTCCGTAGCTGCCGAGGGGGCAACGGAGGGGGATCGCTCACGGTTACATGTACGACCCCCGCGGATAGAACTACCCCCGCAGTCCATGGGTAATCGATCCACGCCGAAATCGACGTCTTCCGCCATGGACGTCTATCATGTTATGCGTCGATGGAACCTACAATTTTCCGGCACGAGAGGTAGCGACGCGGAAACGTTTCTAACACGTATCGAGGAGGGTCGCGCGTTAATAACGGTCAGCGACGAGGAAATTTTCAAATGCATTCCGTTCTTTTTGTCGGGCATCGCGCTATATTGGTACCGCGGAGAACGTAATCGGTGGAGGACATGGCGCGATTTTGAGACTGCATGGCGTGAAAGATTCGGGAATCCTGACTTCCAGTTTGCCTTGCGAGACGAGATTATGCGGCGTACACAGGGCGAACACGAACTCATCGCGGATTATTTGACTTGTATTCGCGCTCTTTTCGATAGATTAAGTCCTCCGTGGAGTTTAGAGGAACAGTTAAATTACGCACACCGTAATATGCTGCCGCGCTTACAGATTTCGGTTCACCGCTGTAATATTTATGATTTCGCCTCGCTAGAATATGCTGCTACCCGTGTTGAACGTAGCTACGACGCTTTAACGCAATATCGTCCGCCGCCGACCCCGGATCAGTCTATTTTTCCTGATTTAGCGTATCGTCCTCCGCGCAAGACCGCGAAAGGCCCGACTGCCGTGGCTGCCGCCGGGATCGCTGGCGTGCAGTCCACGAAGAAGAAAAAGAACGACAAGCGAGCCCAGAAAGGGGCGACCGACACCCGGGCTGCACCGGCGACCGTTGCCGTCGCGCCTCCTGCTGTCGCGACCGCCGGTACTTCCGTTCCGACTCCTAACACTCCAGTGGCTTCCAACCGAACGGTGAAGTGTTGGAATTGTGAAAAGACCGGCCATATAGCGCGTGAATGCTCGGAATCGCGTCGCCAGTATTGCTACCGTTGCGGCAAGGCGAATGCCACCGTGAAAACTTGTCCCTCGTGTTCGGGAAACGAGGCCGAGAGTCGTTAGGGAGGGCCGCTACGACTCTGAATAATGAAGGGGAGGCCCGCGTCGCTAGCTCCACGCGCGAGATAGTCTTGTCGTCAAACATGGTCGATCCCACCGATTCTTTAGAGCTACCACCATTGCATTATCTTATCGTTGCCGTTAATAAGGAACCTTTAAGAGCGCTCGTCGATTCGGGATCGACTCGTACGATCCTCGGGGCTGAGGCCATTAAAATTGTTCGAAGGTTGAATCTGCCTACTCGGCAACGAGTCACTCGGATTCGTACCGCGAATGGGCGAATAGCGAGGGCGCGCGAAGAGGTCGATTTATCGTTTCGATTGGGGGATCGGATTCGTACCATCTCAGCTTGTTTGCTGCCGGACTTGACCGTTTCGTGTTTGGTCGGCATGGATTTTTTGCGAAAATTTGGCATAGTTGTGGATTATGAGTTATCGGAATGGAATTTTAGAGATAGTCCTGCCGTGAGGTATCCGTTTGAGTCGGAGAGCGAGGAATCGCGAGTATGCTGTGGACTCCCCGAGTTGACACCTTTACAGAATGAACGTTTAGAGTCATTTTTGGAGAATAAGATACCGATAGCTGTCGAAAACCCCGGTGTCACTTCTCTTACAGAGCATGTTATTGACGTTGGCCAACATCGACCTATTAAACAGCGATGTTATTTAGTCTCACCTAAGGTTCAGGAGGCTATTCGCGATGAAGTGGATAAAATGTTAGAGGCTGGAATTATAGAGCCTTCTTTTAGTGAGTGGTCAAATCCTATCGTCATGGTAAAGAAATCTAACGGGAAATACAGATTTTGTTTAGACTTCCGGAAAGTTAATAGCGTGTCCAAGAAGGATGCATATCCGCTGCCGAACATGAACGGCATTCTAGATAAACTAAGATCGGCAAAGTACATCTCGACTCTTGACTTGAGTCAGGCGTATTTTCAAATACCTCTGGCCAAGGAAAGCAGGGAGATTACCGCCTTTAGCGTACCCGGAAAAGGATTATACCACTTCACGCGGATGCCTTACGGACTGACAGGAGCGCCCGCGACATTCCAGCGTTTATTAGATAAATTGATAGGGCCGGAAATGGAGCCGCACGCGTTCGCGTACCTAGACGACATCGTGATCGTGACGCCGACTTTCGAGGAACACCTAGAATGGTTAGGACGCGTGTTGGATAAAATTTTTGCTGCCGGTCTCACGATAAATCCGGCGAAATGTGAGTTCTGTCGCTCACAGGTTCGCTATCTCGGGTTTATTGTACAGAGGGACGGGTTAACCGTAGATCCGGACAAAGCTCAACCAATCTTAGAATATCCGGCCCCGCGGAACCTAAAACAGCTACGTCGTTTATTGGGTATGTCCTCCTGGTATAGACGGTTCATTCCGCAGTTTGCTACGATTAGTGAACCCTTAACGCGATTACTAAAGAAGAATCAACGTTGGGAGTGGGCGGAGGACCAAGTCCGTGCGTTTGAACAGATCCGCTCACATCTAATGACTGCGCCTACGTTATCGTGCCCTGATTTTAGTATTCCATTTACGCTACAGACCGACGCGAGTTCCGTCGGAATAGGAGCCGTTCTAACGCAAATTATTGACGGGAAAGAGAACGTAATAGCTTTCGCGAGTAGAGCGTTATCCGATCCGGAGAAGAAATATTCCGTCACAGAACAGGAGTGCTTAGCTGTCGTATGGGCTATTAAGAAGTTTCGACCATATCTTGAGGGTTATAAGTTCACGGTAATAACTGACCACAGTAGCTTGCGATGGCTGCATAATCTTAAGAATCCTACGGGTCGACTCGCAAGGTGGGCCTTAGAGCTGCTTGAATACGATTACGAGATAGTGCATAGGAAAGGCGCGTTACATCACGTACCGGATGCTCTGTCGAGAATGTACGAAGGTGACACCGAGGTTAAAGTATTAGTTGCCGCGGAAGCAGATTTAGCTGCCGATACCGCCGATGAGTGGTATCGCCGGCGTTTCAGGGAGGTATCTGACCGAACTAAAAGATATACGGATTGGAGGGCGGTCGACGGTCAGTTGTATTATTGTAGACCGAGGGCAATCGTATCGGACATTGTCGAGGATTTAGATCGGTGGAAATTAGTACTACCTCAAGAACAACGAGAGGAAGCTTTGAGAGAGGCTCACGACGAACCGCGGTCCGGACATCTAGGGGTGGAAAAGACCTTTCAGAGACTCGCGGTCGCGTACTTTTGGCCGAACATGTTTCGGGATGTCGCGAAGTATGTTCGACAGTGCGACACGTGTCAACGCACTAAGGTGGAACAAGTTCCCCCGGCTGGACTCATGGGTCGTCGCATAGTAGAGGGCCCATGGACTGTCATTGCTGCCGATATAATGGGACCGTTTCCCAAGAGTAAGTCCGGATTCACGTACATCCTGGTCGTGCAGGACTTATTCACGAAGTGGGTAGAGTGTTTTCCGCTACGCGCCGCTAACGGGAAAAAGATTTGTGAGGCTTTAGAAGAAGTAGTCTCGCGGTGGGGTACGCCAAAGTTCCTGCTTACGGACAACGGCACGGAATTCGCGAACCGAACATTGCAATCGTTCGCTGAAGAGCACGGAATCCAGCTCACCACTATTCCGCCGTACCACCCACAAGCGAATCCCGTTGAGCGAGTGAATAGGGTCTTAAAAACCATGATAATCGCGTTCCTGGATCGAGACCATCGGGAGTGGGATGAGCACTTGAAAGACTTCCGTTTCGCATATAACACGGCTCACCATTCGTCGATAGGCACATCGCCCGCTTTCTTGAATCTAGAACGAGAGTTGAATCCTTCTAATAGCTTGCGCGATCGTTGCCGTGGAGCGGCCGAAGTCGAACCGCGAGATCCCGTTGAGTGGTCGGAGCGAATGAAAAAGTTGCGTACACTATACAACTGGGTGGACGAGAATTTGGAGCAAGCCTATCGCAAGCAAGCCGCGTATTACGATGTGAAGCGACGCGACATTGCTTTTCAGATCGGCGATCTAGTACTGAAGCGCCATCACGTTTTATCGTCGGCGGCACAGAATATTGCCGCCAAGTTATCACCGAAATTCCACGGACCTTTTCGCATTGATCGTATGCTTTCGTCTGTTGTGTGTGAGCTCGTCCATTTGAATGGCGATTTTGCGGGTAAGGTGCATGTGCAAGATCTCAAACCATATCATATCCCCCCCCATAGATAGCTGCCGACAATAGATACGTGAAGGGAGAGAGATATGGAGTACCGACGTTTCAGGCTCCTCTCTAAAAGGAACTAATAAATAGATTGAAGAGCCGAATCATCGTCTTGCTTGATTAACAGCCTTCCTCTCTCCCACCACTATTAACCAGCGTATTCGGCTAAGGGATCCGCTTCGCTCATCTTGTGTTTTTGGCTTTCGCTTTTGTGATGGAATGGTTGTTGGTTGTGTCGCATGCTCCTAGCCCGATTAGAATCGACTGAAAGCGCAATCCACTGCGGAAGAGAGCGGACTAATGTTATTTAATTTTGTTTAAGGAACGTCACGAGGATAATCCTCGGGCAATTAGCGGGATGAGAAAATTAAACGGCTGTCGACGTTGGTCGGTAGCCGAGACCTCCTCGGTCCTCTCTTAGGAGGGGGAGTTGTGACGTGACACTTGGCGGTCCGTCACAAGGATCGCGAGATCCGACCGAGAGTGAATTTGGGCCCTCGTTCTCCCCTAATTTAGGGAGAGAGCGGCTATTGGAGGCGAGGTTATACTCGCCTCCCTTGCGTGAAAATTCATTTGTTAGCGTTAAGATTAGGTTTAAGAGCGGGCACGATGGGAAACACGGACGGGATTTCATCCGGTGGCTCCAACTTTGAGGAAGAAGTCCAGCATGCAAGGAAACGGGTGAGTGGAGGCGCCGATTAAAAGGAACACGCCAGGATAAGTATTATTTGATTGTGCCAATTTATCTAAAGTCCACTTAAGACTGTCGCTGCCGCCCTGTGAACATTAATATGCCCAGCAGGTACGGAGAATAATAGCGGGGAAGGCCAACCAGCGGATAAATTAACACTGGGACCCCGCGTCGGAGCCGCCTCGGCCGGAAGAGATCTCAAGAAGAACATTATAATCAACGGCGAGTGGCTGCCGAAGATATCCCTCCTGACGGGCTTCGACGAGAGAAATTATAAGAAAATCCGAGGAAAACGGGGTGCGACAGGCACAGGTACGGCCCTGAAGGCCGCAGGATAAAATGGGCCACACGACGATCCTGAGGGTTGCGGAAGCGCCACAGGTGGCCCAATTACCAATTAATTCGCCGGCGTGATTCCGACGGGCCTTCCGCTCGCCACTGTTCGGCGGACCGGCGACGAGGACGACGGCCCAAACGCATCGATCGGAAACTCGGATGCCGAGAGCGCGGAGGACCGCAAGGAGTCACCGGTGAGACAGGCGTCGACCCCATCTGGCCGTTTTTTGTGTAATAAGGTAGAATTAGCTCGAACAGTGTCGGGGCCGTATAGCTGCCGTCACTAAATTTCATTGTAAATTTCGTTTTTTTGCGTTCTCGATATTTGCGTCTTACCGTACGACGGCCGGCCTAAAGACTTTGTTCGAGCTTTCGTAAAATTAAGTGCCCTCTCTCCCAGTTGCGCGCCGACAGTCACTTTACGTGTTTATTGTACGATTATCGTTGTTAACTGTAAATTTTCGTCCGTAAAGATTACTTTAACTGAGCTCACACACATAAGGCGATCTCGAGATTCGATAGCTAGCAATTGCGTTGCAGCGTCGACTCGCATTCCGTGTATTATATTATAGGGAGTAATTGTGCGCGTTGAATTTAATGTGTCTTTTATTGAGTTATCGAGTCTTGTCTAACTTCTTTTCGTTAACGCGTAATATACCGATAATCGACGGTCAAATTAATTGTCTTTCTTGTTGCGTTTATTGTGATTTTGTGAAAATCTTTGCCTGTTAAACTTTCGATACGAAGAGCTCGCGCACGAAGGCGATTGCGATACTCGATAACCGGTAACCACGTCGCGGCGTCGGCTCGCATATTTCCGAGGCTCAAATCGTTTGATACTTCATTGTTATTGATACTTTTTCATGTCTAGATTCAATTGTCTATGTGAGATACGTTAGTAGTCGCTCAATTCTTTCGTTAAAGTAGTAGATCAGTATATCCGACTCGCCGCTTTAATCGATTCTGTTAACTGCGTGCGCGGCGAGTAAATCGATTATTATCGTCAATTATTCTCATTTCCAACAGACGGGTACCATTAAAGGAGCCGATATCGCGGTATTTATTGTTAAAATTATTTGGGAATCCGTAGCTGCCGAAACTCTAACAAGTTTCGTTTAGCGCGGAATTCCGGGACTTTTCTTTTACGCTTTCTTTCTGCCGCGTGATACGTGATACCGCGGTGATCGCGCTCGAATGCCGGCCCGTCGCTGCCGGCTAATAATCTAGTAATCAATCTTATAAAATCGTTTTACATCTACGCAAGTCTGTCTGCCATTGAAATTTATTCACATGTTAAATATATTTATTCTTGTTACTAAAATATTATGTTTTAATTGCAGCCACCTTGTATTCTCGATCCTTCCTTGTGAATTAATTAAACGGACCGCCCCTCTACCAATTTCGATACGGGGCTAGCCGAGTGTCCGTCGCGATATCTTTCGAATTCTTTCGTCTTTTGAGTGTTGTAAATTATATAATTTATTGAGATTTTATTAGAGCGGTGCGGATTCCCGCACCTGGCGCCCAGGCAATTCTAGAGTTTTACATTTTGAGAAAAGATCGCGCCGAAGGTGTGCCGTGGGCCAATATCACCGGCCACAATTAACATTAGCCCAACATAAAAAAATAAACGGTCACAATATATATATATATATATATATATATATATATATATAAAACATCATACACACACAAGTGTCATAGGTATAATACTTTGCATAAACTACTTTTTATTTTTCATTTCCTTTTGCAAAGCATAAGCTATTTTTAATTTTGAAAATTTAAATATTCTATGTTATGATGATATAAAAATATGTTTGTATATGTGTACATGCGTGTGCGTGTGTGTATGTAATATCATCATAGCATAGAGTATTTATTTTTTCTTTCTATGCTTTTGCATAAATTACTTTTCATTTTTAATTTTCTTTCGCAAAGCATAACTTATTTTTAATTTTGAAATTTTGAATTTCAATATTCTATGTTATGATGATTTTTTCTTTCTATGCTTTTGCATAAACTACTTTTCATTTTTAATTTTCTTTCGCAAAGCATAAATTATTTTTAATTTTGAAATTTTGAATTTCAATATTCTATGTTATGATGATTATATCAATTGCAATAAAATGAGCATTATATTTTTTCAATGCCATTGCTAGAGCTGTGATGACTATACCAGAACCACTACCTATTTCTATACAAATCACAGGTTTCATCGCATGCAGAATGTCTAAATCTTCTTCCAAAGCATCTATTAAAAGATACGAATCCTCAGAAGGATCATAAACTGTCTTGAGTTCTTCATCTATAATAAATAAATTATAATATTTATAATAATAAATAAACTATATAAATATTAACTATATTTATAATTATATACTAAATAATGATAAATATACTAAGTAATGATAAATTAACTACTGGAGTTTCCATAATTTACGATGAAAATTGTAAGAAATTTCTTTTATAAAACTTGCAAAGTAATCAATGTTAAGTAATAATTTGAAAATAAAATATTAATAATATAATTAGTTACATTTAAAATTATTGTTGTTTCTCAGCTTCTACTTTGGCTGGCTCTTCCTTATCCGACTCAACAGTAGTACTACTATACGCAGAACTATTATCTAAGAGTGTTTTTCTCTTAGCAGTGCTCTTTTCGATAGCTTAATGAATTTTGTTTAATCGCTCTTGAGTGGTTTGTAAGATGTTGCTAACAATAGTAATTTTGTGCTTAGCATTAATAAGTTTCTTTACATAAAAATCTGTCTCTAGCGGATATTGTAGTGCGTCGTTAATTCTTTGAAGTTCCTCTGTTAAGGATTCAATCCGCTGCTTCAGCTCTATTTGACATATCCTATAACAAAGAGAATAGTTATGCATAAAAAATAATACTCTTCGCAACTTTTGTACGCAACTTGTAGTACATGATAGAAACACAATTTTTTATAACATTCCAATAATTATATATGAAAATTGAAAATGATTTTCAAAATGCTCAAGAATTCTTGTAAAATAGGTAACAATAAGATATATATGTTGCTTGTGTAAGTAAATCGCAATTTTTTATCGTTACAATTCGATGAATAAACATATATTTTGCAATAAATAGTACGTACTGTGAAAGAAATATAAGGAAATAATAAATATACGTAAATTTGCAAGAAGAAAATAAATGTTACTATTATTGCATGCGCGCTGAACAGAAAACTTGACGTCACCTTGTGGCGCGAATTCTCTCGTCCAGTTGATCCACCGTAGGTTTCAAGAGACTCATAAGACCTAAATAATAAATATACGTAAATTTGCAAGAAGAAAATAAATGTTACTATTAGTGCATGCGCGCTGAACAGAAAACTTAACGTCACCTTGTGGCGCGAATTCTCTCGTCCAGTTGATCCACCGTATGTTTCAAGAGACTCATAAAACCTTCCGTTAATGCATCCCGCGTTGCATTTTCGCAATTTTTTATACAAAAAGAAGTGATATCCCTAAAAAAATACCTTTTAAAAAAAGGTAAAGAAAAAGCGTCGAGTTCATCTAAAAACCATCTCACAAAAAATAGCTATCACAAAAACTAGCTACCTTTATGTAAAATAATAAAAAATTAACTGTGAAAAATTTTCACAAAAAATAGTTATCTAAAAATTGTTTCACAAAAAATAGCTATCACAAAAAATAGCTATCTTTATGTAAAAATTTATTACAAAAAGTACTGATATGAAAAATTGCGTCAAGTTGGGGTGCAATTTCACTTTAAGTTTGTTAGTGTTATAAAATTTTATACATATGTGCTTTTATATAATTCGCTGCTGACAAATAGGTAGAAGTTCCGTTTAAAATCTACATTACATTTTTGTCATAAAGAAGAATATTTTTGTTAGAGTTGATTACGTCAAATGATTTTTAAATTTTCTAGAAAATTAAAATAAGATTAAAAAACTTATTTAAAAATTAAAAATTCAAAAAAATGAAAGATTACGTCAATAATTTTTCAATCTTCTACAAAAATAAAATAAAAGAACAAATTTTTTTAAAAATTAAAAATTAAAAAAAATATAAATTAAAAAAATTTTAAATAAAAAAACTCGGCGCGCTACCAATTTGATTGGCAATAATAATAAATGAACAATTACATATTAACATTATTTCAATAATTACTAGGTAGCGCCGAGTTTTTTTATTTAAAATTTTTTTAATTTATATTTTTTTTAATTTTTATCCAACTTACGATAAGTGCTGTTTCGAAAAATGGTCACTTTATATAAAGGCCAATGTATATCCGCTTCTTCATTTTTACGAATTGCTGATATTACTTTGTCACGTTGAAAAGGTGGCCAATAACAATATTTGTTATTAATCCATGAAGTTGGCACGGCTTCGACTGAATTTTCGTCGTTAAATTTTACGACAGTCCACGATGATCCCGGCATTTTTACTAGAAAACTTAACAAAAGCAGTATACAAGTGCATTGAGAGAGAGAAAGAGGGAAAGAGAGAGAGAAAAAGAGAGAGTACTGTATATAATTAATTATAGATTAATTTGAATGTAAAAGAGGAAATACAACATACTGATTTTTATATTTTAATTTCAAATATTTATATGCAATTAGCTCTAAGTTCCACATTTCTAAGTTTCCGAGATTATCGACTAAATAAATACCAAATTTAGATGATTTACAAGGTTCAACATAAAAATCAATGAGTGAATTATATTTATGTCCAATTACAAAAATATCTTTATCATTGGAAACAAAATTTTTAATAATTATAACAGCTCCACTAGTTAAAAAACAACAATTATCAGGTTCATTCGTTTTTAATGTATAATTTTCAAATGTAACTTTATTGAATTGTTTGCATGTCTGAAAATCTGGATGTAAATTTAAATTATTGATGAGTGGCCCATTAAAATGCAGATTATGAAGTTTACCATTAATTACTTTTAGCTTATGACTATCATTAAGATAAAAATTCTGTTCACTTATTCGACAAACAATTTGTTCCAATACTTTATCATTTTTCCGAATCATTTTTAAAATTGATTGCAAATAATTTTCAAATGGAAAAGCACTAAATTTCTCTAGAGTTCCAAATTTTATTGCATCATCACAAAGATGTAATAAGTTATGAATATTACTTGATGCATTTTCTTTACCATATAAAATAATGAAGGTTCGACAAAGTATTTTAATAATGATTTAACATAATCTAAATAACAATTCATGTACTTAGAATTTGACAAAATTGTAACAGCTACATGCAAAATTAAAAAGTTAATATATTTATTATAATTAAGAATAGATTTCAAAACAACAGGTCCTGTATACAACAAAAATGTCCTGAATTCTGTTGCTTTCCATCTTTTACATTCAAATAATGTTCGTGTTTTCCGGTTAATTTCACATGGTATATTAATCTTTTGCATTTCTAACATTTTCGAAATTTCAGACATTTCATTAAATGATAATTTAGATCGGGGTGTCCCAAAGCTCCAATTTGACAACTAATTTTTTGACAACTCCTAGATAAAGCAAATGCATTGGATCTGATGGAAAATCTTTTATCATATCAATATTAGGAATTGATTCTAAGATAGAGGTACCTGTATGATGATTTATTTGTAACTTTAATCTAAAATCACTATCTGTTCTTAAAGGAAAACTATTTAAATATGGATAGCACACGCGATCACGAATATATTCCCCTTCTGCTGTACATTTCGAACACGAGTAATAACCAGAATGGCTTTTTGTAAATTTAATGAAAGATTTAGCAGGTACATCGCATATAAAAGCATTAATTTTAAATGGATAAGTGTGATCATTAATTGTAATACCATAAGTAGTCAAATTAATGGCCTCTTCCGTGAAATCTTTTAGAAAAACGTTTGCATCTGCAGGCTTTTCATTTCCGTAATAAATTCCAACAATATTTACTTCATTGAAATTTTCAACTAAATTGCACAAAATAGGATATACTTGACTATTTGAACTTTTAAATAAAGGAAGACCATCAATATTAATATTAACTTGAACAAATTGCAAATGTTGAACAGAATGCCGCGACAAAAGTTGTTTGACACAATTACTTAAGCCAAAATGATAATACTGTCCTGGTTTTACGTTTTGTATATTTACTTTTCTAGGAGTTTTTAATAAACTACGAGCATCTGAAGGTAATTCCGGATATTTAGGTTTTATAGCTGCCATTAATTCATTTAACGCAACATGAGAAATACGATTTTTAAGAGCCCATTCTTGCAACCATAAACTAAAACTAGACGAATTATCAACAAGACTATTAGATGTAGGAGCATTAACTTCATTAATGTGAAAACTGCTGTCATTTATATTCTCAGTTTCTAAAACATTGTTACTATCTTCAGAATAATTAGAATTGCTATGTACTTGTTCAAGGTTATCTAGATCGTTTAATTGATAATTATTGCTATGGATGTTCTGTTCTAATAAGAAATTATTTGATATAGAGTTTACACTATTACATAATGAAATATTACTACTTGAAATTGAGGATGTGCATTCTAATGAAGTCGAATTACAAATGTTCTGCACAATATTAATTGTTGAATCTGACATCTCCTTAGCTCGTCGATAATAATGTCGTTTTATTTTTGGCATTCTTTTAAAATTACTATAATATTATAATTATTAATACTAATCTAATATTATTGTATTCTTACTTACGTTTAATATTACGTTTAATCTCTCTCTCTCTGTTATATATTCGAAACTTTTGCCAAATATATTCGAAACTATTGCCAAAATACTTTTTTACTTCTTTTTCATCAATCTGAAAAATAATTACAAAATATTATTTTAATTATGTATCTTTTTTAATTGAGCATTTAAAATATTTATAATAATTACGAATTTATTTAATTATTATAAAGATTTATGTTTTTTGTTAAATTCAGTATTCTGAACGGAATCTGAAAACTATTATATATGTTTTATAATTATTGTGTAAATATTTGTGTTAAATTAAACTGTGACACTTTATCTTAAAGTTAGATATAAATTGTTAAATTATAAACATTCATAAAATTTAAACGATAATAATATCAACAATATAAATGTTACACAATAAGATTAATATAAATAATAATAATCAATATATGTAATTAAAACTTATTAATATTCCTCTTTCCATAATTTTGAAATATTTATATTTTATGTTTATAAATGTTCGTTTAATAAATCTTATATGCTTTAATAAAATTGAGAACCTAGTAAACACAAGTATATTATATGAACATGTATATTATATGTATATTCGTTGCAATTTCCTACTCATACATGATATAACATTTATAATTTAATATATAATTTATATGGTTATATCATATGATAGCAAATTATAACATAAAATAATTCTTTTTTGCTATATGGAATATGGAATATATATTTGCCGTGTATATATCACAAATATATATACGTATAATATGCATTTTTATGAATGCAAAATTCTAATAAATATTATTTGTTATAATAAATATATATCATATTTACTGAGAAATATATGCATATTTGAGGTGAACAACTGATTTTTTAAGAGCACAAATTTGCAACATAACCTTGTAATAAGTACGTAACTGCAATGTGATAATGTCAATATTGAGATACGTTACACAGAGAAGTTTTATATATTAATAAAAGTGCACCTACCTATTTTTAATCGACAATTATCACTCTTCGAAAATATCTTTCTGTAATATTCTAGACACCACTCAACACGTGCGCACATGTGCGAAGAACATATGAGATACGTATCATCTCTCATGCCTTGCGTTTCGCCAAGTTTTGGCGCCAAATATGATAAAGATGACGCAACGCACATGCGCAATTTAATATCTTTATCAAATAAGATAAAAATGCTGATTGATAATTTTTAATGTTTCTCAAATAGTAGAAAAAACCAACAGACATCTTTTAGTCGTCTTTTAGTCATATATGCTATCTGGGTGTGCTCTTTTATTTATATATTAATAAGGACAACTTATATTTATATATTAATTGTAAAAAAAACGATTAGTCAATCTTTTTATCTGTGTTAAAAATTGATGTATATTAAGAAAGTTGCTTTAATAATATAAAATATATAATAAACGTAATAAATATTAAGTAAAAAATCATATAAATAAGAAATCCAAATGCGAACATAAATTGGACATCCAAAAGATGTTGCTAATAGGACATCCATTTTAATTCCAACAACGGATATTCTTTAAATGTCCATTTTATGTTCGTGGACGTGCGGATATAAACTGGATTTAAAATGGACATCTCTGGAACATCCAGTGCTATCTGGGATCTTCCGAAAGTGGAGCCCCTTGTAGGGGGGGGGGGGAGGGCGGAACACACGGTGTCCACGCATGTACTTTGCAAGACAAAGCAAAGTTAACAAATAGATATATTCTATTAAATATATTTCTTCTTAAACATATATGATGTGGTAAAATTATATTCTATTCATGAAACTTTTTGTTAATAACTATTTAATAAATAACAAGTGGCTAAAACTTTCTGAAAGTTATTCAGAAAAATGACCTCGGTAAATGTAAACAGAAAAATATAAATATTTAGAAACATATTTAGCATGTAACGAAAAGATGATACAAGTAAGTATAAAATTTCAAAATCGCATATTTCAGGAACGAAGAGAGACCGCCGCAAAATTCAAACGGTATATTATTTAGGAAATATACCCACACGGAACTTGACATCCATCGGACGTCCATACAACCTCCAGAACTCCATACGACATCTATGTCCATGGTGGATATTGAATAGATTTCTAATGGAAGTCCATATTACCTCTCATGGTAGATATCTTCTACAAATCCATCATGGATGTCTACTGGATATCTGTTATGGATATATGATAGATTTTTACATACATATATCTCTAATAGAAATCCATATTACCTCCATGGTAGATGTCATCTACAAATCCATCATGGATGTCTACTGGACATCTGTTATGGATATATGATAGATTTTTACATACATATATCTCTAATAGAAATCCATATTACCTCCATGGTAGATGTCATCCACAAATCCATCATGGATGTCTATTGGACATCTGTTATGGATATATGACAGGTTTCTACATACAACTATATCTCTAATAGAACTCCATATTACCTCCATGGTAGATGTCATCTACAAATCTATCATGGATGTCTACTGGACATCTGTTATGGATATATGATATTTCTACATACAACTATGTCTCTACTCACATGGAACATGACATTCATTGGAAGTCCATATAACCTCCATACCTCCATGTGACCTCTATCTCCACGGTGGATGTTCAATGGATCGCTAATAGAAATCCATATTATCTCCACGGTAGATGTCGTTTGTAAATTCATCATGGATGTCCATTAGACGTCGGTTATAGATGTATGATAAATGTGTACACATTTCTCTTAACATAAATAATTTTTATTAATTATTTTTCCTAGTATTGGTAAATATTATTTTTTGTTACTTTATCTTATATCTCACTAATAATTATAGTCAGTGGAAGTAAAATTTCACTGTAAAATCAGTAATCGCGCTAGTTCGTTCGTTTACCGCTATGGTGCGCTCTTTTTCTCGTACTTGAGTTTTAGTCATGAGAATTATATAAAGCTTGCAAAGGCGACAGATAAAATTAAAAGTATTACTTCGATCTAATTTCTGATACAGTTTCAATAGAGGAACTTCAGATATTAAATCGATTTTATAAGTCGGACAAGTAAATGTCCGGCCAATAAACAAAAATGATTCGTTCATTATCTATTTGTTACTCCACATAACGTACATATGACATCCATGAAAGCTCGACAAAATATCTATAATTACTCCATATAACGTATATCTGACATCCATAAGAGCTCCACAAAATATCTATAATTACTCCATATAACGTACATATGACATCCATGAACGCTTCATTCAATATCTATAATTACTCCATATAACGTACATATGACATCTATGAATACGTCTAATGGATGTCGAATGGAGGTATGAAATGCGGAACTGTGGATGTCTAGTAGATGTTTACGGGGCGTTTCATGGACATCTGATGGAGGTTTCGAATCTCCATGGTAGACGTCTAGTGGACATCCATTAGAGGTTTTTGTTCCGTGTGGGTATACACTACAGCATATGTAAAAATAAAAATTTTTTGAGCTGTATAACCTAAAACATTTACCTATTTTATTTCAGTTTAAAATGCAGATTGTCATTCTGTTGTACTGATACAATATTATTATTTACAGCTTGCATTCGAACTAAATAAGTGCAATACGTGGGAAGAGAAATTAGAATTATTTACTGCAAGCTTTTCGAAGGATATCAATGAATTAACTGTTGAAAATCAGAAATTGTTATGTTCGACGATTTACGATCATATAATCGCTATACGAGATTATAATATAACATCATTGCCACGTCTTAAATCATCTATAATCTTATTAAAACCCACAGTTACGTCTATCACTTTTACTGAAGAGGATTATGGTCTACATAAGGTAAATTTGATTAGAACGTAATATTTTTTATCATTTTTAAGATTATTTTTATAAATAAAAAATATTTTTAGATTACCGAAAGTGCAGTACAAATACATTATGTGGAAGGTACTCATATCACAATAATGAACAATGACGAAGTAGTATCACTTATTAACGAAGCATTGTAAATTATAAAAATATGGATAAGAAAAGAGAACTGTACGCGTTTTCTCTAACAATGATTTTATTCCAACAATAAAAGGATAAAAAGATAAACCTGAACCAATAATAAACAATGATATTGCTGTTTGAATGTCTCAATTTCATATGTTAAGATACAGCTAATTTTATTATTATCTTGCACTTTATTATTTAACCTGTCACTACTCAAAATGCGGTTAAATTATACATGTCACTAATGTCATATGTCATTAAAATCACAGAGCGCCGCTAATGCAATCTTCTGTCGAGAGAGAAACTGTACGTTTTCAGCTGGTTGAAGTTTGGAACGTTCCTGGAGCGATTTTTAGAATGTACATATAAATAACAAAATACATCATATATATGTAGAATAATACAATATAACACAACATAAAACAATATTTCAATGCGCCCTACGAAAGACACCCTTACTATCGAAAAATCACCCTTTAGACCATTAAAAGAACTCTAGCTTCGTCAAAAATGATTTCTCCCATTTTTACTGTCACACAACGACTACTTCCAAGTGCCACTCATAAAGTGGGATCGATATCGGCCCGATACACCCTGCGGAAGACACCCTTACTATCGAAAAAGCACCCTTCCGGTCATTAAAAAAATTCTAGCTGTCCCATTTTATGCGTGCCACTTGTAGTAGTAAGGGTGTCTTCCGCAAGATGTATCGGTCTGATATCGATCTTAATATCGACAAAGTATTAACATACATTATTCACTTAAAATTTCTGACAAAAATTATGAAAAAAAATTTATGAACATTTACAGGGTACAACAGTGTCTTCATATGAATTGATATCGGTCCCATTTTGTGCGTGGCATTTGAAAGTCGTCGTGTGTGACAGTAGAAATGGGAGAAATTATTTTTGACGAAGCTAGAATTTTTTTAGTTATCTGAAGGGTTTTTCGATAATAAGTGTATCTTTCGTAGGGCGTATTGAAACATTATGTTTCATGCTGTGCTATATTGTATTATTCTACATATATATGATGTATTTTGTTATTTATATGCACTTTCTTATATATATATATATATATATATATATAAGATATATATAAGATATATATATATATATATATATATATATATATACAGGGTGTTCAAAAAGTCCCGGACCGGTTGAATATTTCATAAACTATGCACTTTAGAAAGAAATGTTTCAGACAAAAGTTGTATGGCTTGAAGGGGGCCATAAGATGGCGTCATTGGTTTGACCTTAAAAAGTCGTTTGAAGGTCACGTGAAGGTCACCTTCAATTTCTTAAATGGAACCCCCTATTTTTTGTTACTTATTCTTGTAGCTTATCTCGAGAGCTTTAATTAGCACTAATTAGCGTCCGCGACATTCGCGATTGGTCGCGGGAGGCGAGGAGGGGCATAGACCCCCAGCGAAGATCGTATAAATTAGACGCACGATCGATGATGCAATCAATAAGCCTGCGATTATCAGCGATTATCAATAAGCGCGAAGAAGATATGGCAGCGTACACAAGTCAAGAATATTATGACATGCTGATGGCACTTGGCGAGTGTCACGGGCAGCAAAACCCTGCTGCAAGAAGATACGCCGAATTATATCCAAACCGAAGACATCCATCGGGTAACGTCATACTTAGAGCAGCTCAAAGACTGTATGATACTGGCAGTGTCCTGCCGAACAAACACGACGCTGGGAGAAATCGCGATGTTAGAAATGTACGGAACACGGAGAGAGTCATACGTACTTTCGAGGATAATCCCGAAACAAGTATTCGGGTAGTTGCTCGAGAACATGATTTATCCTATACAACCGTACAAAGAATATTAAAAGAAGAAAAGTTGCACGCGTTTCATTATACACGCGTGCAGCATTTACGACCAGCAGATTACCCTGCAAGACGAACATTTTGCGAAAATTTTCTGCGAAACGTCGATCGAGATCCCAGATATTCCTCTCGTGTGATATTCAGCGATGAATCGCTATTCACACAAGAAGGAATTTTTAATGTGCATAATATGCACTTTTGGAGCGAAGAAAATCTCAGAGTCACGCGATTTCGAAATTTTCAAACTCGTTGGAAGATTAATGTATGGGCTGGAATAATGGGCACTGAAATACTTGGTACAGTTATTCTTCCAGATATTTTAACTGGAAGAACCTACGTCGATTTATTAACAGAAAATCTACCACATTTCTTAGAAGATGTGCCATTATTTGAAAGAAACGATATTATCTTCCAACAAGACGGTGCTGGGCCACACAACGCCAGGATCGTTACGAATTACTTAAACGAGAATTTTCCCGGACGCTGGATGGGTCGGTACGGCCCGATACGTTGGCCCGCAAGATCTCCGGATCTCAATCCTCTAGATTTTTTCTTATGGGGATACTGCAAGGAAGTAATTTATAAAACGCTTCCCGAAGATATTGAAGATCTGGAGACAAGATTACGATTCGCTATTTGGAATATTGACGAAGAAATAATGGAAAACGTCGAAAGAAACTTATTAAAACGCATGAGAGCTTGCATTAGAATGGATGGCGGGTATTTTGAGCATCTGCTTTAAAATTTTTTTTAGTCAATCCGCTCTTTTCAGAGCGACCAATACATTTTCACGTTGGAACATTTCATTGTGAGCAGAATAAAAATAAATTTTTCCAAATGTAATTTTAATTACATTATTCTTGCGATTGACTTAAATCTTCGCATCGTGAATGCAATAATTTCGAAAACGTAATAACGTACAACACATGCTTTTTAAAATAATAATTATTTATTATAATTAGAAATAGTTATTATTTATAATAAATAGTTAATTTTTTAAGTATGTCATTATACGTTTCATGTTTTCTACCGCATTCGCAATGCGAAGGTTTTAGCCGATCGTTCGTCTTATCTCGCGTCAATCACGCGCCACGCGCAAGTCGTTTGTTAGATGTCGCGTGTCACGTTTCTGGCAACATAACACTTGTGGTCGCGCAGTCTTCGCGGTCCGTCGCTTCGCGTCGAGTCATGTGCTGTTTGCATTCGCGTTTCTTTGAAAGTAATTTTTAGTATCGATAAATCAATAGTGAGTGAATAAACAGTAAACTCGTTATCGTGTAATCTGTATTGTGTCAATCGAGTGTGAGACTAATAATCGAAAAAATTTCGATGTGTCGCGCATCTCTAGCAATCATAACCGTGCAGCAGATAACAACAATACATAGCATGAAGATTCGCTACGCTGCTACAAGGTGAGTGAGCAAGTGAGTAAGCAGGTGAGTGAGTGAGTGAGTGACCGAGAGAGTGTGAGTGAGAGACTGAATGAGAGAGTGTATGAGTATTGCGTAAAAGAGAGAAAGAGAGCGAGAAAAAAGTGCGTGCGTGTGTATGAATGTCTGTCCCTCCTACCCTCCCTCTCTCTCTCTCTCTTCTCTCTCTCTCTCTCTCTTTCTCTCTCTCTTACGCACACACTCTGCCATACATACATCGCTTGTAGCAATCAGCTGGTTGCAACGTCGGACGGCCGGCGATCCGGAACAACTTTTCATTATTAAAATAACGTTATTTTAAGGAACACGTATTTCTGACGTAATTCTAAGACATTTTCTTCTTTACCAAAATTTTATTTAAAGCATAATTTTATGTTATAAGATAAAATAGTTAGCGACTCATGCGGTGGTAATCACCCGTCGGGCGGTCAGCCGCGCCGCTCCTGCCTGCCTTCTGTACCCGACGCGTGATTTACTAACTATTTTTGCTTATAATTCAAAAACTACGCTTCAAATCAAATTTTGGTAAAGGAAAAATTGTCTTAGAATGGTGTCAGGAATACGTCATTTTACAGACATAACGTTTTTCAGGATCGCCCTGTATATATACATACAGGGTGGCCCATTTTAATCCATCCAGTCGAATATCTCGAAAACCAAGCCCGGGAGCGAAAAATGTTTCAGACAAAAGTTGTTTGGTTTCGAGGAGGCCATAAGATGGTACCATTGGTTTGATCTTGAAGAGTTATTTGAAGGTTACATGAAGGTAACCTTCAATTTCTTAAATGGAACCTACTAAAATAAAAATATAAGTATCAAGGCTCTAGTTATTCAAAAAACGACTGTTACGTAATGGGCCTATAGAGCGAAAAATTCAGTTTTGTTACAATAGTTTAATTATATCATGAAATATACATGAGACATTACAAAAATAAAAATAAATATAAAATAATAATAGTACCGAAAAGATGACAAGATATATTATTAAAGGCGAACGTTTCGATCGATTTTTCGATCCTCTTCAGCGCAATAAGTTCGAAATCAATAAAATGAATACAATGTAAATTACAATATAAAGAATTAGAAAATTATGGGTAATTATCAATGTATCAGACAAACGCATTAAACATAGTTGTAGTCTTAAAATTAAATGAAACACACAGAATAACTTGAACACTTAAATGTGGGGACATATTAAATACTTCTGAAGTTCTGGTGCACCCAGAGAGCTTTACGGACAACCATAATAATACAGACAACAAGAGTTTAAAAATCATTGACAAATGGTTTGTTAATTTGTCTTCCACCATTATTCCTGAGGACGTTACTAGTTTTTTGCAGTTGGGGAACAATTTTAGTCTACCTTTTAAAAACAATAAATTATTGATCATGGAATTCGTCAAGAATTTCGAATACAGCATAAATAAACTCCCACCTGACAAACGTATTGCTCTAAGAAATAAATCCATTAGTTTATTAAATATGGTTTCGACTTATTCCTACAAAAACAACGCCATAAATAACCTTCTTCTTGAGTTACATTGCAAAACTAAAAATTTCCTGATTGAGAACCCCAACATCGTTGTTACTCGGGCTGATAAAGGCAACACCACAGTTGCCTTAAACAGGAATGAGTACATAAATAATGTTGAAAAATTACTAGAAGACAGAGACACATATTTAATAGTTACAAAAAACCCCATCAACAAATTAATTTCTAATTTACGAGGACTCTTGAATAGATGGAAAAACAAAGGCTTTATTTCACAAGCTACATATCGCTCCCTATTATTCACTGATGGCTCCCTACCTAAGGCTTACGGCCTACCAAAGATTCACAAAGTTAATTGTCCATATAGAATTATTATTTCCTATATTAATAGCCCACTTTACAACTTATCGCTATATTTACACAAACTAATGTATAGCAATTTTCCGACAGCTCATAGCCACATAAATAATAGTTTCGAACTAGTGAACAGATTATCACATATTCACATAGATAACAGTTATAGCTTGATCTCATTGGATGTTGTATCTCTATTTACAAATGTTCCTGTAGACCTCGCTTTAGAAAGTATCTCGAGTAGATGGCAACACCTAAGTGAGAAGTGTGATATATCAAGATCTGAATTTCTTAATGGAGTTGAATTGATACTGAGTTCAACCTTCTTTACATTTAATGGCAAAGTTTACCGCCAAACGTTCGGGACTCCTATGGGGTCTCCTCTATCCCCTATAATTGCGGACTTGGTACTGCAAGACTTAGAAAACAAGGCTTTGGAATCGCTATCTTATGTTCCCTCTATATATATTAGATTTGTTGATGACATATTAATGGCGGTTCCTACAGACTCCATAACAGAAACCTTGAACATTTTTAACTCCCTCCACACTCGATTACAGTTCACTCTTGAAATTGAAAATTATAGATCTCTGAATTTCTTAGATATTAGCATTATAGTTGAGAACAACACCTTAATCTATAATTGGTACCATAAACCTACATTTTCGGGTAGATACCTCAATTATTACTCACAACATCCTCTTTGTCAGAAAAAAGGCACTATCATCGGACTTACTGACAGAGCATTTCTGTTATCACACCCCCGTTTCCACATTGCCAATTTGAAACTAATTGTTAACATATTACTGAATAACAATTATCCTTTATTACTGATTTTTCAAACTATAAACCATAGACTAAACTTCTTGATCAAGAACTCTATTTTTAAAAAAACTACAAAGAATTCTCCACAGGATAATTGTTTCTCGTACCTTACCATACCATATTTACCAGGCTTATCAGAGAATTTTCAAAAAATAATAAAAAATTTCGATTTGAAATTAGCTTATCGCAGTATGAATAAGTTGAACTCTATCATTAAGGTACATAAGGACTCTGTTCCCAGACTGCAAAAAACGAATGTTGTTTACAAAATCGATTGTGCGGATTGCGATGCATCTTACGTTGGCCAAACTAGCAGAAAGCTTAGCACCAGAATCTCGGAACATCGCCTACACATCGGACGCAATACCAACACAAAGTCCGTTATTACTGATCATAGATTACACTACAACCATATTTTTAAATGGGATGATGTAACAGTGCTAGACAACGAACCTAACTTTTATAAAAGAATCTTATCAGAAGCAATTTTCATTAAAAGACAAACTAACGGCTTAAATTTTCAAACAGACACAGAATGTTTACCGGACTCCTACAATGACTTAATAAACAAACTACATAAACTTTGACGACATTGACAATTTGATATATAAACATTCCACACCAAGCTCTTTATCGCAGTTTAACATTAGTTGTATACCATAATAGAATCATCTGACATCTTATTACATTTATTTTATATCAAGCGACACACTGCTACTGTAAGTTATTATCAGTTTTATTAATTGTTTTATTTTTGAGACTGTTAGAACGGGACCTTAATTTCATATCTCTATATTTATATAGCAGGGGACAACTTATTACCATGGAAACATACCCACTGGCAAACCAACTAGCAGGGAACACACATGGTTTTAATATGTCCCCACATTTAAGTGTTCAAGTTATTCTGTGTGTTTCATTTAATTTTAAGACTACAACTATGTTTAATGCGTTTGTCTGATACATTGATAATTACCCATAATTTTCTAATTCTTTATATTGTAATTTACATTGTATTCATTGATTTCGAACTTATTGCGCTGAAGAGGATCGAAAAATCGATCGAAACGTTCGCCTTTAATAATATATCTTGTCATCTTTTCGGTACTATTATTATTTTATATTTATTTTTATTTTTGTAATGTCTCATGTATATTTCATGATATAATTAAACTATTGTAACAAAACTGAATTTTTCGCTCTATAGGCCCATTACGTAACAGTCGTTTTTTGGAACCTACTATTTGTCATTACATATTCTTGTAGCTTATCTCAAGAGCTTTCCAAAACACTATAATTAAGTACCTATTCGTTAAGTACTTTTTGAGTTATGAGGCTTGAAATAATTTCTTAATTTTACATAAACCGTAAAATATCTTGTAAAATATTCATTTTTCGATTATCTTACCTTAATACTTTTACGTACAAAATAATGAGAGGAATCAATTGGTGTAAAGAAAACACATAGTTGTTTCGAAGAAAAAATATGTAATTTGCAATTAACAATTCCATATTTTTTCTTAAAAACAACTATGTGTTTTCTTTACACCAATTGATTCCTCTCATTATTTTGTACATAAAAGGATTAAGGTAAGATAATCGAAAAATGAATATTTTACAAGATATTTTACGGTTGATGTAAAATTAAGAAATTATTTCAAGCCTCATAACTCAAAAAGTACTTAACGAAAAGGTACTTAATTATAGTGTTTTGGAAAGCTCTCGAGATAAGCTACAAGAATGTGCAAAAATATATAGGGTGTTCCATTTAAAAAAATTGAAGTGACCTTCACGTGACCTTCAAATGACTCTTCAAGGTCAAACCAATGGTACATTCTTATGGCCCCCTCGAAACCAAACGACTTTTGTCTGAAACATTTTTCTCTCCCGGGCTTGGTTTTCGAGATATTCGACTGGATGGATTAAAATGGGCCACCCTGTATATATATAAGGTGTATCCTAAAAAGTGGGAAGTATTGCAATGGTGGATTCAGGACACAAAAATAAGAGAAACAGTTCATATAAACATATATACAAAACATCCATTGACATCGTCGAGATACTTCGTCAACTTCGCGTTGAAGATGGTTGTCGGGAAATTCGAGCAATACCCGGAATTTTTGTAAAAGTCAGACAATTTATGATGAGACGTGGTGAAGCCTGTATTCAAGTTAGAAGTAATCATTTTGAGCACTTCCTGTTACCTTAACTATCAATTCTGTTAAAAAATAAAAGAAGCTATAACTTGAAAACAAGATCATATCGGACATATGTTTATATAAACTTTTTCTTTTATTTTTGTGTCTTGAATCCACCATTGCAATACGTCCCTTTTTTAGAATACACCCTATATATACAGGGTGTCGCAGACCACCCGTATCAGCCGAATATCTCAAAAACTGAGCGCGGCAGACAAAAATATTTCAGACAAAAGTTGTAAGGTTTCAAGTATCGCATTACATGGCGATATCAGTATGACTTTGAAGAGTGTTGTCAAGGTCTCGTGAAGGTCACCGTCAATTACTTAAATGGAACTATTTTTTATTGCATATTCTTGTAGCTTATCTCGAGGGCTTTTCAAAACACTATAATTAAGTTAGTTTTCATTAAGTACTTTCCGAGTTATAAGGCTTGAAATCATTTCTTAATTTTATATAAACCGTAAAATATCTTGTAAAATATTCATTTTTCGATTATCTTACCTTAATACTTTTATGTACAAAATAATGAGAGGAATCAATTGGTGTAAAGAAAACACATAGTTGTTTCGAAGAAAAAATATGTAATTTGCAATTAACAATTACACTTTTTCTTAAAAATAACTATGTGTTTTCTTTACACCAATTGATTCTTCTCATTATTTTGTATATAAAAGTATTAAGGTAAGATAATCGAAAAATGAATATTTTACAAGATATTGTACGGTTTATGTAAAATTAAGAAATGATTTCAAGACTTATAACTCAATAAGTACTTAAGGGAAAAATATTTTATTATAGTGTTTTGGAAAGCTCTCGAGATAAGCTACAAGAATATGTAATAAAAAATTGGGATTTCCGTTTACAGAATTCAAGGTGACCTTTACGTGACCTTGAAAATACTATTCATAATGATATCGCCATGTAATGCGTTACTTAAAACCTTACAACTTTTGTCTGAAGTATTTTTGTCTGCCGCGCTCAGTTTTTGAGATATTCGGCTGATACGGGTGGTCTGCGACACCCTGTATGTATTTATATATATGTATATATATGTATATATATAATTTTATATTTATCTTTATCTTAATCTCAATTTTTGATGAGAATACATCAATTTTAACCTTAAATTTCCATTATTTAAAACAAAACATGTGACTTTATGATTTATTACATTTATTTATTAAAGGCACTTGTGTATGTCAGTACAGCATTCGCACATGTCAATAACGTTTTTATAGAAGAAAAGGTTTATCCACCTATAGCCGATTGGCGGAAAATGATTAAAATGGTCGAGTTATTAGATGAACATATTATAAATATCTTTACAACTAAGTAAATATGATAAAATAAGATCAAACATGTTATACGTGTTTGTCAATTTCAAGTATGCGGATATACAATTAAAGAAATATATTACCATCCTTTTTCATTCACATATTAGTATCATTACAATCATTTTCGGAGACTTTATTAATTTTCCATATATATAATTTTTAAAATATTATGTATAGATGTTTGAATAATTTTCCCAACATATGTATATATATATATTCAAAGAATTTAGCTGAAGCTATAATAGCGGAATATTCTTCTTCATTACCTTGTACGATTATAAGACCTTCTATAGGTATGTTACTCTCTCTTTTTCCTTAAAATGTTAGAAATAAGTTCTTATTTTCCTCTTCGTATACTTATATCAAAAACGCCAAAAATTAATAATAAATAAATAAATAAATATATATATATATATATATATATATATATTTATTTATTTATTATAAATAAATAAATATATATATATATTTATTTATTTATTTATTTATTATTTATTTTTGGCGTTTTTGATATAAGTATACGAAGAGGAAAATAAGAACTTATTTCTCTTTATATATATATATATATATATATTAATATTCATTTTCCTTTAAAAATGTATAAATAAAAAATACCTTGATATCACTAACATAAGCAATAATTATCTAAAAAATATGATTCATTTTTTAGTGACACCTTCATTGAATGATCCATTTCCAGGATGGATAGATAACTTTTATGGTACAATATGATTGGAATACTCGTTGGTGGCGGGAAAGGAGTACTACGAGTATTCAATGCTTCTAAACACATTTGTCTAAATGCAATGCCAGTAGACATTGTCATCAAAGGTATAATAATCACAACTTGGAAACTTGGATTAAACACGGACGATTATCAACAAAAATATCAATGCATATCTAAATATGCATATTTAATTGCACTAAGCTACAAACATGAAAAAGAAAGCTTTCTTTCTTCAATTAAAATATATCAACATTTTAGAGGAATCGGATGCATCTTACGTAATTTCTCGTTAATCTTTTGTTCCATTAAAATTAAAAGGCTAATTTCTGAATGGTGAACTTAAATACAATTTATTGCGTATATAATTTTAAATTGACGATTTTGAAATAATCACTTTTGTTTAAATTTTTAATGCTTGGTTCAACCTAACTAAAACTTATTAACTTTGAGTGTTAAAACATTGTAAATTTTTCAAAAATATTATTGAAGCTTAATGCAATTTTTATATCTTGTATAAGTAATAATTTGATTAATTTGTTTCCTTATTTATTAGCTTCACGACAGATCAACCTTTTATCTTAAATTGTGCTGCTTTTAATAAAAAAAAAATTGTCACTGCAAGGAATAACCAAAATGGGTTTTCAACTCACAGAGGAGATACCCTTAGAGGAAATTTTTTGGACTCCTAGTACAATACTTACTGATGGTTCCATCACATATTATATATTGACAATATTATTGCATATCTTGCCAGCTATGTTAATAGATCTGATTTTAAAACTTACGAAATATCAACCTATGTAAGTATCAAACTAACTAAATATGTTATTATCTTAGAACACACAGATCTTTATTTTTAATGCAAAATGTTTTCCTTTATTATAAATAAATCTAAAATATTAATTTACGCATATTCTCTTTGTATAAGTAGGCAAAAAGCTTATTAGAAAAACGTTTTTTAACGCAATCACACATACATCTCTATAAAATAATATATCTGTCTTTTTAAAGCTTTTTTATTAGACTTCCTATATTTCCGAATTCAATAGTATTTCTGACATAAATGTATAAATATTAATAAAGCATTTGTGCAAATGCATAATATGTTAATAAGATTGCAAAGAAAAATATACGTGGCCAACTGCACTCTAAAACATTTTGTACATCATGAATGGTAAGAATCTGAAATTATTGTCTTCAAGACCACCCAAGGATAAAGAAATGTTTTCATTCGATATTTCAAATATTGATATTAAAGACTATTATAGGTAAATGTTTTTTATTAATTTGTTTTTTTAAGTAATATTTATATCAAAGATAATGTTAAATTATTAGATATTTATTTTATAAAATGAAGGAATGGTATAATTGGAGCTAAACTATATCTCCTCCGCGAGGATATGAATCGATTAGATGCAGCCAAAACGCATCGTAAAAGGTAAGTGTAAAATATTTTATAAACAGAAAATTGCTATCATTATGAGGGATGTAAGGCTTAAAATTAGCTATTAAACAAGACATTAAAAGACTGATTATTATCCTATTCTATTAAATAAAAATGACCAATTCTTATAAAAATAAGAATTCAACTTTAAAGACATTTTTAAATTCGTATTCAAATCACTCACCCATTGTGCAACACATAATGTAATATATGATTTAAATAATAGAATTTTCAGAAGAATTTTCAAAAATTAAAAGAAGATTATTAATATATGTATAAAGAATTTAGATACATGTGAAATAAAGACAATAAAATTAAAATAATTTGTTGTTATAGATAAATATTATGGAAATAATCAAGATATTTATAATGCGTTTATTCTGTAAATACATATTTTAGGATGGATCTATTTGTTACGACATTGAAAACTATCACCATTATTGGACTACTGTGGATGATATATAAGTGGATCTGCACTTAAATATTTTCAGATCCCACACTAATCAATATTGTCATATACAATTATAATATAATACATAATAATTAATGTAATATAAAGAGTGATAAAAACAAAAATATAATAATGTAAGACAGAGAAATAAATAAATAAAATAAATAGAAATAAATAAATAAAATAAATAAATAAAATGAATAGAATTGTACATGTGTTTGTAGTGTAAGACGAAAGAAGATTTGTAATTATGCATGTATAAACCGTTTATTTATTATAACACTGTTGCATTCGTCTACGAAAAGAATCACGTAACTCACATGATATATGCAGAGCAAAATATGAATATGGAAAAACTTGCTCTTTTGAACTTTAGGCATCATTACTATTGGATAGCTTCTGCGTTATTTCCTGCGCACAAAATTCATTGTGTTGTTCATTCACATTGTCATCTTTTATCGAAGACGAAGTACTGCGACTCTCATTTCGAATTCAACTATCGTGACTTAAGTTGAAAATAATTTGATTTGTTTTTTCAATTTTTTAGATTGGCCTTCAAATAAAATCTTGCCACTTCGTTATCTTTTATTTGCACTGTTCTATAACCGAACGTATTATCTTTTGATATTTTATTCATTTTTTATCGGAAACAGTTGCGTTTAAACATGAAGAAAGACGCGCAAATACATTTATACCGGCATTTTATGCTGGTCGGAATATTTTGATATCAGGATCTATATACACTCACCGGCAAAAAAAACGGGCCACCTAAATTTCAACACAATTTTTTACCATCTTTAAATAGCGATAAATCAGTCAAGAATTATCGTATCGAGATGAAACAAAGCTCAAATTAAAGCTTAAACATTTCTCTTAAGGACGAAGAAAATCAAATTTGAGTTACAAAAATTATTTTATAAAATGGCGGACGTTGAAGATAACCTTTGAAAAATGGTAAGCAAATGTTTTTTTTTAAACTGTTGCGTTGCTCAGAAGAATCGGCCCACTAATACAAAAATGTATGAGTTTTGAAGCTCATTCTTTTCCTAACAAATCCATATTTTTAAAAATTTTCTACGACCCTTTTTAATAAAGTTATACCGTTTTGAAGAAAATGTTACAAAATAAATTTTTTCTTGTAAAATCTGCAATTCAAAAATACATTATCGTGCAAAACTTCTTCAGAAAAAGAAATTAAAGTGTAACTCGACCCCAAGATGATCTACATGATCGGATCTAAATTGTGTGTGAGTGCGTGCGTGTGCATATGCATGCGTGTGTCCTGCTCTCGGCATTATCCAGGATCAACGACGTGGACGTGGCAGGAATCTGATCCCATGTGTGTGTGTGTGTGTGTGTGTGTGTGTGTGTGTGTGTGTGGGGGTGGGGGTGCGCGCGTGCGTGAGTATGTGGTGTGTGTTTAATAATGTGTATTGCCTCCTCTCGCATTTATTAATTCTTCAATCCGTTGGGGCATACTGTTGATCAAATTTCTTATTTCGTCCTGTTTCAAATTGTTCCACTCTTCTTGCAAAGCGATGCGGAGAGCTGCTAATGTTTGAGGATTATGTTTCCTTACTCTCCGTTTTAGTATGTCCCATAAATGCTCTATAGGATTCATATCCGGACTTATAGCAGGCCATACCATTCGTTGTATGTTTACTTCATTTAAAAAGTCGCTTACTATTCGTGCGATGTGCGGTCTTGCATTATCTTGCATCAATAAAAAATTTTCTCCGATATATTCCTTGTAAGGTACAATGTATGGAATGATAATGTCTTCGATATAAATATGGGAATCCATACTACGCTCAATAAAATGAAGATCTGTATGAGCGTCTGCCGATATTCCGGCCCAAACCATAAGAGACCGCACCATTAAAATTTTCTCTTATTTTCATAGTGCATGGAGCAAATCGTTCTCCAAGGCGACGATATACACGTTGACGTTCATCGGGCACTTTGAGGCAAAATCTTGATTTGTCCGTGAATAATACACGACTCCAATCATGAACATTCCAGTTTTGATGCTCTATTGCGAAATGAATTCGTTAAAATCAATTTCGCGACAATGTTTGATGTTCAATTATTTAGACATTTTTTATTGCGTCTTTTTTTTGTTTATTGTCGGTGGAAAGATTTTGTCGTAGATACTCATCGAGCATCGAGAAATACGTTTCGACGTTCTTTCTGTGCAAAAGTTAAAGAAATCTGATTTTATTGGTTCGATTCGTCGTATTAAAATATCTCAGCTTAATTTTGTGACAATGTCGTTAGATTCTGCAACAGTCGCACAAGTTGTAGCATTGATCAATGATGGAAGGAGTCAACGTTATGTTGCAAATTTCCTAAACGTTCCTCGTACAACTGTACAGCGAGTGTACAACAGATATGTGGAAACTGGTAGCTATGATCGAAGACCTGGGTCTGGTCGTCCAAGATGTACCACGGCACAAAATGACCAATACATTGTTGTATCAGCATTAAGAAACCGACATATTACGTCGGTCGAAATGAAACAGAATTTGCAGCAAATGGGAATAGAGGTGAGTGATAAGACGATTCGGCGAAGACTTGAGGAGGAAAATCTTCACTGTCGAAGGCCAGTCTTAGTGCCAGCTTTAAAATATCGGCACCGCGAAGCTCGATTAAATTTCGCAATAGAGCATCAAAACTGGAATGTTCATGATTGGAGTCGTGTATTATTCACGGACGAATCAAGATTTTGCCTCAAAGTGCCCGATGGACGTCAACGTGTATATCGTCGCCTTGGAGAACGATTTGCTCCATGCACCATGAAAATAAGAGAAAATTTTAATGGTGGGTCTCTTATGGTTTGGGCCGGAATATCAGCAGACGCTCATACAGATCTTCATTTTTTTGAGCGTAGTATGGATTCCCATATTTATATCGAAGACATTATCATTCCATACATTGTACCTTACAAGGAATATATCGGAGAAAATTTTTTATTGATGCAAGATAATGCAAGACCGCACGTCGCACGAATAGTAAGCGACTTTTTAAATGAAGTAAACATACAACGAATGGTATGGCCTGCTATAAGTCCGGATATGAATCCTATAGAGCATTTATGGGACATACTAAAACGGAGAGTAAGGAAACATAATCCTCAAACATTAGCAGCTCTCCGCATCGCTTTGCAAGAGGAGTGGAACAATTTGAAACAGGACGAAATAAGAAATTTGATCAACAGTATGCCCCAACGGATTGAAGAATTAATAAATGCGAGAGGAGGCAATACACATTATTAAACACACACCACATACTCACGCACGCGCGCACCCCCACCCCCACCCACACACACACACACACACACACACACACACACACATGGGATCAGATTCCTGCCACGTCCACGTCGTTGATCCTGGATAATGCCGAGAGCAGGACACACGCATGCATATGCACACGCACGCACTCACACACAATTTAGATCCGATCATGTAGATCATCTTGGGGTCGAGTTACACTTTAATTTCTTTTTCTGAAGAAGTTTTGCACGATAATATATTTTTGAATTGCAAATTTTACAAGAAAAAATTTATTTTGTAACATTTTCTTCAAAACGGTATAACTTTATTAAAAAGGGTCGTAGAAAATTTTTAAAAATATGGATTTGTTAGGAAAAGAATGAGCTTCAAAACTCATACATTTTTGTATTAGTGGGCCGATTCTTCTGAGCAACGCAACAGTTTAAAAAAAAACATTTGCTTACCATTTTTCAAAGGTTATCTTCAACGTCCGCCATTTTATAAAATAATTTTTGTAACTCAAATTTGATTTTCTTCGTCCTTAAGAGAAATGTTTAAGCTTTAATTTGAGCTTTGTTTCATCTCGATACGATAATTCTTGACTGATTTATCGCTATTTAAAGATGGTAAAAATTGTGTTGAAATTTAGGTGGCCCGTTTTTTTTTGCCGGTGAGTGTATATGTATATATATATATATATATATATATATATATATATATATATATACAGGGTGTTCCAGACCACCCGTACACCCCTTTTAAAATGAAAATAAATGGCTTTTGTCAAAAATCGCGAACAATTTTTAAGTAAATCGTGTACGCTCTATCAAATGGTGATATTTTCAACTTTTGATTCCGACCGGAAATACGCCATCCGAGCCGGAAGTAAAATTTTTTGAAGGGAACATGTTACTTTTTATTACAGATTCGAATTGTACGTGAAAAAATAAGAAACTTTTGTATTAAATGCTTTTTTCTAAAAGTACCTCTGTCAATCTTAAAATTGACCTCGAAAGTAACTGTGATGAAATAATGAACTTCAAATGTTCCTGTGGCGCAAGTCATCACAGTTACTTTCAACTATACTTGTGTTAATTGTGCATCCATACACACACATATTATATATATTGTAGTCGGCGAAATGTGAATCCGTTAAATCGATCTCAGTCACGAGCTATTATCGTGCGCAATAAACGTTCGTTACTTATCTAGAGGCGAAATGCGAATGCCAGTCTTCGGTTCGGTCTTAGCGGGCTGCCCCTGTCTCAAGACGAGACAAGGTCCCCTCGATTAAAACAAACGGTCGATACAATGATATTATATCTCGTCAACTCTTTCGTATTTCCATTATCGTTTACAATATATATATATATATATATATATATATATATATATATATATATATATATACCGGTATTTTTCACTGATAGAATCATGAAATTATTTGGTGCACGTCCAATGTAAGTTTTATTGGACAGATAAAAAAATTTTCTAAATATTTTATATATATTAGGAGTATAACTGAGTTCCCGCCGCTCATAATTAGATGGCTCCAGCTGCAAATGTAGTAAAGTTAGGCATTTGTCAATAAAATTGAGTGCGCAAAAATTCATTTTTTGTGAAAGAGATATTTTTTTAATCGATTTAAAATGGAAAGTGATAAGTTGTTTTATCGACATGTACTTCTTCACTACTTTGATTTAAATTTAAATAAAACTGCAGCTGAAGCTCATCTATTGATTTCTGAAATAGTCACGGCTGACCGCTACCAACAACAATTATACCGATTAAATGATGAATTGATTTGAAAGAGGCCAGTAATCGACAGGAAGTGATTCTTATGCATGACAACGTGCGATATCATGTTGCAAGAATCGTAAAAGAAACACTATTGGAGCTCGAATGCGAAGTTCTTTCGCATCAGAATTCTTCCTATTCTCCAGACTTAGCCCCATCGGATTATCACCTTTTCCGATCAATGCAACACGTGCTCGCCATACACGCTTCTCCAATTACGAAGAAGTCCAAAAATGCATCAATGGATTGCTTCAAAAAACAAGTCGTTCTATCGTCGCGGAATCCAATTTTTGTAAAAAAGATGGGAAAAAGTTATAGAAAACAATGGACTATATTTTGATTAATATATTAATTCATTTTCTTATTGAAATAAATACATTTTTCAAGTAAAAAAACGGCGGGAACTTACAATTAGTTATACATCTAATATATATATCATTGTTGTACTAATATAATAATATTATTTTCAGCTTACATTAGAACTAAATAAGTGCAATACGTGGGAAGAGAAACTAGAATTTTTTTCTCACTTTTCGAAGAATATCAATGAATTAACTGTTGAAAATCAGAAATTGTTATGTTCGACGTTTTATGATCATAATCGCTATACGAGATTATAATATAACATCATTGCCACGTCTTAAATCATCTATAATCTTATTAAAATCCACACTTACGCATATCACTTTTACTGAAGAGGATTATGGTCTATACAGGATGGCAGGGAAATTTTGACAGTCCCGAAGTGTGAAGATAGATTGGCTCAAATTAAGAAGGAAGCTACTATACTATTTTGCGATATTCGCAATAATTAACGAAAAATTAATTAAAGAAGATCGACCAATGCGCGTGGCTCGAAGCACACGACGGCGAAGGCGGTCTGACTGTAACATAATGGCGGCGCGCGACGAAGAGGTGATTGAGGAGGGGAGGAGCCTTCGCCACGCGCTTACACACTCATCGCTCAAAATTATTTAATTATTATCCCTCTTTTCCCCCCTGTAGTGTTGTAGGCGAGAAAAATATCGGGCCGAAAGTCGCTGAATCGGGAATCGAACCCGAGTCTTTCGCTTGCCGAGCGACTGCTCTTACTACTGAGCTATTCAAACCCTTCAACTCGATACTTCTCGGTCGCCTACAAATATATATTAAATTAAAGAATAACACCATCTTCCGCCGGCGTGAATTAAATAACTATAAGAAATTAGGCTCTGTATATTGAAATATAAACTTAAATTTAAACGGGCCATCGGAGCCAAACGCGATTTCAAATTGTATAAAGAATTGTATTGTGTTATGTGGAGGCTATGGCCATTATTGTAAAAGAAAATAGATTATCATATTGTATATTTAATGTTAAATATGATATTATTTTATTTATTATATTATTTATATGTATAATTTTTATAATTATTGTATTCTAATTAATTATTAAAAATTACATAATTATGATGTTTTATCGATAAAAGATATGTAACATTTTTATTTAAAAACAAGATTATTTTTTATATATATTTGCGTGACATTATTAGGATATATTTAACACTTATGCTTCTTTTCTGTGTATATATATGCAAATTATCTTAAAATCATCGGTTGTTTGCTAATTATCCTCTTCTTCTTCCTTCTCTTTGATTACTCCTTGAAAAGAATTTTTATTTAAATTTTTACTTATAAGAGAACTAAATATTTTCAATATTATTTATAATTTATTAATATTAATTATTTACCATAATGTATAATATAGGTAATACATATGTACAAAAGAAACGACAAAATATAATTAAGTGTATCTATATTACAGCCTCTATCTTTTTATATTAAAATTTTTTACTCTATTTTATTCTAGAACATATTTAAAGTATCATTATGAGCAAACTGCAACTTTGTTGCTTTAACATTTATAACTAATCAGATTTGTTAATGTGGTGGCCAAATTATATCCGGAAGCAACATGTTTATAGATCAAACTCAGTTTTATTATCATTCTAATAATGCAAATTAGTTAATATAGACAACTAATATGAATTTGAAAAATATAATTTTAATAAAAAATGAAGCTGCATATTAAATAGTTGAAAATTTTTACTTATTCAATCTTCTTATCAAAATTACTTTTTATAGTAACGAGTCTTTTTAATTTTTAATGATAATTTTTTTAATTGTTATTATTAAATATATTGTAAAAAAATTTGTTTCATATGACTAATATTTATTATTGTATTTAAAATTTATTACTTATATTATTATATATAAATAAATTCATATATTAATTAATAAAAATAAATTATAAATAAAATACTTTTCTAATAATACTATTAATTATTAATATATATATATATATATATATATATATATATATATATATATACATACATATATATACAGGGTGTATCAGACCACCCGTGCTAGCCAAATATCTCGAAAACCGAGAACGGCAGATAAAAATATTTCATACAAAAGTTGTAGGGTTTCAAGTAACACATTATATAGTATAATATTGGTACGATCTTGAATAGCGTTGTCAAGGTCACGTGAAAGCCATCTTAAATTTCTTAAATGGAACCCCCTATTTTTCATTACATATTCTTGTAGCTTATCTCGAGGGTTTTTCAAAACACTATAATTAAGTTATTTTTCATTAAATACTTTTCGAGTTATAAGACTCAAAATAATTTCTTAATTTTATATAAACTATAAGTAGTGAGTCTAGGCCGGTTCTAACCCAGGGGCTCCGAGGGGGGTGAGGGGCGAGGGGGAACCGGCGGGGGGGTGACGTCACGCGGGGGGTGACGTCACGAGGGGGTGACGTCACGAGGGGGTGTGTGACGTCACGCGGGGGGATGGCGTCACGAGGGGGGCGTCACGCGGGGGGGGGGGGGTGATGACGTCACGTGCGGGGGATGATGACGTCACGAGCGGGGGATGATGACGTCACGTGCGGGGGATGATGACGTCACGTGCAGGGGGTGATGACGTCACGTGCGGGGAGTGACGTCACGTGCGGGGGATGATGACGTCACGTGCGGGGAAGGGGGGATCCGCGGCGCGAGCGATGGACGAGGGGGTCCGCGCGGGAAGGGGGGATCCGCGGCGCGAGCGATGGACGAGGGGGTCCGCGCGGGAAGGGGGGATCCGCGGTACGAGCGATGGACGAGGGGGTCCGCGCGGAGAAGGGGGATCCGCGGTACGAGCGATGGACGAGGGGGTCCGCGCGGAGAAGGTTTCGCGGCGCGAGCGATGGACGAGGGGGTCCGCGCGGGGAAGGGGGATCCGCGGAAAGAAGACGGTGCGAAGATGTGAGAAGGATAGCGCTACGTGTGGGAAAAGGATAGCGCTAAGTGTGTGTGAAGAGGACAGTGCGACAAGGATGACATCAAGTGTGACAAGGACGACATCAACATACGACAAGGATGGCATCAACGTGGGACAAGGACGACGCATTGTAAGATGCTGCATAGGTGGGAGAAGAACGACGCAAAGGTAAGTGAGCAACGAGTATATGAATGAGAGAGGACGATAATAGCGCGAAGAGAACGCATACGAAAGAGAACGATAATAGCGCGAGAACAACGTGTGCGAGAGAGAATGATAATAGCTAAGATAACGCGTGCGAGCGAGAACGAAGATATCGCGAGACTTACAACTAACGCGAGACTTAGAACGATAGCGCGTACGAAAGAGAGAGAGAGAGAGAACGATAAATTCTTACAACTAGCGCAAGAGAGACGCAAGGGATAGGAGCGCAAGGAGAGGCGCGTAAATAACCGATTTTTTTTTTTTTTTAAATTAAAATATATAATTTATTATAGTGTGTATAAATACATTTTTGTATGTGTGTGTGTGTGTGTGTGTGTGTGTGTGTGTGTGTTTCTAATAATAAAATAATATGTAATAATAAAATAAAAAAGATATATAAAAAAGAAATAATATATAATATAAAATATACAATTTAATTTAATTTAATAAAAATATATAATAATAACATAATAAGAATAATATATTTGGGGGAGTGCGCCGGGCTAAGGAGGAGGCCGCTCCTGCAACAGAAATACATTTTATTATTTTTAAATTATTTAATAATTTATTTTAAGAAACTTTTTGATATATTACAAATTGATAGATACTTACAATATTATCCATGGCTCATCTTTATATTGAGCAATACGCTCAATTTATAATTTTACGCAGGTTTGGATTCACATATCTGTTTATCCTCTCGTCGACCATTCATATACTCTCGTAAACTCTGAAATTAAACATAACTGTGAATGTTTTAAATTTATTACACATCGACAAAAATATTTTACCTTCAATGTTTCCAAGTCTTGCCGTAGCATATTCTCGTGCTCATATTCGAATTTGTCCATTTTTTTTCGTAATTCAAGATTTTCATATAGTCTATTTCCAAAACATCGTAATGTAGTGTGATTAGGATCTTCCTCGTAGATACACGAACTTGCATCACATTTTCTAAGTGAGTTCGCACAATATTTTCGAGATTTGAGAAATCTCTTCAACGAATTTGTGCGAGGTTTTTTCAAGCCGAGCTCTCGATGTCTTATAAACTGAACGATTGAAGTTTCAAGATTCTTCTTTGAAATTTGTTCCCGCTCATATTGAAGTAATTCTTCATCATCACTAGTCCGAAAATCGAAATCAGGTTCCTTATCAGATGATTCTTCCTTAGCATACAATTTCTTCCATTTCTTTCTCTTCTCTCTCTCCATCTCAATTCTTTCCGCCACAGCTGGATCCATCCAATAATCATCATCATCCATATCATCATCGATGATAATAATCTCTTCTTCAGCCATTGCACTAACGTAACACAAGACTAACGAAACACAGAACAACGAAAGAAATAATATTCTAATGTCGCAGGCTCCTCTTCATTATATATCTTTTAATATCTTTTGTCTCATTCCAACTAGAGCATCACGTCTCATCTACCTCAGCATTTCTCTACATCTTTAGCGGAGCGTGTTGAGAAAAGTATAACTACTCTTATTCGTATGGAAGGAAAGAATTAAAATCATAGATGGAATAAAAATAATTATTTATTGCACGCATCGTAAAAAATATCATTTACAGCACATGTTAATAATTCGCAATCGATTATTGATTCGCTGTTAAAGACATCACTATCGCGTATCGTTTTTACAGCATCACATACAGTGGTAATATTGTTACGTCGTAAAACAGTTTCAAATTGTTTAAATTTTTCATTTACGAGATACGTATTCTCGCATAACCAATTGTGCATATGATCGATACAATTTTCAAAATTAAATAAATGTAATAATGTCAGTGGTTTCATGTACAAAGAATTGTCACATAATGTGAGTTTTACAATTTTCGATTGATACATTTCAATCGATAAATCTCCAATCCTTAATGGGAGAGCAGTCGATTGTAGAAATTGTTCAATGTCTGCTTGCTTCTGCATCAACAAATTCCATGTTGAAAAAGGCAACACTATTTGATTGCCTCGATTATCACCGAGAATCAGTTCCACGTACGATACAGCTCCAACGCTTATTCCAATGTCCAAATACTTGTACGATGTTGGGGTTAGAGCATATCTTCTTCCAAGTATGCGAGTCGCACGACGAGGCTGAATGCTATAAAAATATATAAATTAGATCAATATTTAAAAAATTAATAAATAAAATTTTTAAACGATCGAAACTTACGTGTCACATTTTTGCATCTTACACGGTGGAGTTTCACCGTTTCGAATCGGAACGTAAAAATTCATATCGATTTCTTCAGCGAACCTTTCACACGCGCGATTGATGCAATACTGATCGTATTAGAATTAATATCAATTCAAATAGTATCGCAAATTGCGATGTAGAGGGGATTATTGCTGACACGACATTTTAATTTCCTCTAAAATTTTGTCGCGCCGATGTACGGCTGCGATGACATCATCATCCCCAGAACAAAGATTTAGCTGAATTCGCTAAAATCGAGCGCCGATGTACGGCTGCTCCTGATGCAATCACGTTAGATTTTTCAAATGTACGTGACAAAACGCGAAATTTTCAAGGTTAACATGCGCATCGGAACAAAGATTAACCGTCAAGGTTAAAACGCACATCACCCCTAGACAAAGATTTAGCTGAATGTGCTAAAATCAAGCGCCGATGTACGGCTGCTCCTGATGCAATCACGTCAGATTTTTTCAAATGCACGTGACAAAACGCGAAATTATCAAGGTTAAATTGCAGACGCTACTCCGGGAATTTTTTAAGATGAAATCATTCTAGAATGTTCGATGATATGCATGAGACAGTATATAAATCATGCCGTCAAGGTTAAAACACACATCACCCCTAGACAAAGATTTAGCTGGATGTGCTAAAATCGTGCGCCGATGTACGGCTGCTCCCGTTGCAACCACGTTAGATTTTTTCAAATGTACATGACAAAACGCGAAATTATCAAGGTTAAATCGCAGACGCTACTCCAGGGAATTTTTAAGATGAAATCATACTAGAATGTTCGATGATATGCACGAGACAGTATATAAATCATGATCAAGAGGCCCACCCCGCCAGTATTTTCGCTAAAGTACATCCAGAATTATCATTGGGAAGCGCATTTTGCAAGTCTGATACAATATGGAGGAACAAAGTTTGCGACAGCAATCCACTTTGGTGAATTCATTGGAAGATTACATTGTGTGGGAGCAACGATGTGATACGTATATCGAGTCGTTGGAAGAGCAAAGTCGCATCAAGCGACCGCGATTATCGATCGGAAATCGACAATCGCTGATTGCTCGGATCGCGCGCCTCGAAGGGATGAAAAATTCGGTACGTGGACGTTTCGTACACGCGGGTGCCGGATGTAGCGCGCGTCAAAATAGACTTGTGTGGCGCGAGATTGATACGGCGTTCGAGAGTCGCATATTAACTGGTGCGGTGATAAATTATAATCACATCGAACCGCGCCAATTTCTCGATGACGCCAAAGACATTGTGTTGGAACATGTGAAGGATGTTATGAAAAAACATTATACTGTGAAAGTGAACACTATATTTAACGGTGAATTCGTGGCTGGAGATAAACACGCCAACAAAAGTATAAACACGAAAAACTATGAACTCTTTCGCACATCCGATTTACGCGAGTGGTACGAACGGCGCGTTATCGAACCCACCCTAGCATCGCTGGAAGAGTTTCAGGAACGCGACAGCGGGTGGGCTTTGTCGCGAATATTAAATTTAACTGTAAATATAAATAAGTATAATCCTATGCGTGCGGGATGTCACATCAAATTACCGCGGAACATTATGTTGAAAAGAGCGGTGATTAATGTACAATCCAGAGACAATGCGTGTTTCGCGTGGGCAGTGGTCGCCGCCCTATACCCCGCCGAAAGAAAGGCGGAACGGGAATCATCGTACCCGCATTACGCGACAGTGCTGAATCTCCAGGACATTGAGTTTCCAGTGACTGTGAACCAAATAAAGAATTTTGAACTTGCCAATGACATTTCTATAAATGTGTACAGCATCGAAGACAAGAACAGCATTGTCCCGATGCGTCTTTCGGACCAGAAGCGGGATAAGCATATCAATTTGCTCTACATTGAAGACGACAACAGCGTAGGACATTTCGCTTGGATTAAGAATTTATCCCGGCTCGTGAGCTCACAATTGAGCAAAAAGGAGCACAAGAAATATATCTGTGACCGGTAAGTTTAATTTATATTATTTAAATAATTATAGGTTATACACTTTGTTATATAAATCTTTAAAAAATTTTTCTTTTACAGATGCCTGCATTACTTTGATTCGGACACCAAATTGCAGTCGCATACGGTTGACTGCGGAAAGATAAACGATTGCGCTGTCCGATTGCCGAGTGATAAGGACAAGTGGTTATCGTTCAACAACTTTAATCGGAAGGAGCGGCTTCCATTTGTTGTCTACGCCGATTTGGAATGTGTTCTAGCCAAGATGGATGAAGAACAACAAAAATTGCGTCAACATCACCAAGTATTTAGTATAGCTTATTATGTACATTGTTCGTATGACGAATCTTTATCGGCATATCATTCGCGTCGTAGCGCCGATTGCATAGCATGGTTCGCCGAAGACCTCAAAAATTTAGCGTTACGTGTAAAAAATATTTTAAAAACAAATGTCCCCATGGTAAATTTAACACCCGAAGAGTGGGAGAAATTCCATAGCGCCACTCAATGTCATATATGTGAAAAACCGTTCGTGGAAGACGATACACGCGTTCGCGATCATTGCCATCTGACCGGGCGGTACAGAGGTCCAGCACACTCAAATTGCAATTTAAATTATAAAGAATCTTTTTGTATTCCAATAGTTTTTCACAATTTATCAGGTTACGATTCGCACTTTATTATCGAGGAAATAGCCACATCGTTCGAAGGGAAAATCGAGTTACTTCCGATAACAAAAGAGAAATATATTTCGTTCACAAAAGATGTTTGTATAGATGAAGAATCAAAAAATCATGTAAAATTACGTTTTATCGATTCATTCAAATTTCTCGCATCGAGTCTCGACAAATTGGCATCGTTTTTGGACAAAGACAAACTCAAAATTTTAAAATCAGAATATCAAAATTTATCTACCGAACATTTCAATTTGTTAACGCGGAAAGGTGTATTTCCGTATGAATACATCGACTCGGTTGACAGGTTGCAAGATACGTGTTTACCACCGCGCGAATCATTTTACAGTTCCTTGACCGGTGACACTGTATCCGAGACCGATTACGCGCACGCCGAGAACGTCTGGACGCGATTCTCCATTCGGACGCTAGGCGAATATAGCGACTTGTACCTTAAAATTGATGTCTTGTTATTAGCTGACATTTTTGAAAACTTTCGAGATAAATGTATCGAAAGTTACGGACTCGACCCCGCGTATTACTATACGCTCCCCGGATACACGTGGGACGCCATGTTGAAGCATACGAAAATTACGTTCGAGTTGCTTACTGACATCGACATGGTTATGTTCATCGAACGTGGTATACGCGGTGGTCTGAGTCAATGTTCGGGTAGATATGCTCGCGCTAATAACAAGTACATGGAGTCGTACGATCCATCGAAACCATCATCGTACTTGATGTACTTTGATGTAAATAATTTGTACGGATGGGCAATGTGTCAACCGTTGCCCTATGCCGATTTTCAATGGGTCGACGACGTGACCAATTTTGACGTATCATCCATCGCGCTAGATTCGCCTACAGGCTATGTCCTCGAAGTGGACCTCGAGTACCCGCAACATCTTCATGATATGCACACTGACCTACCGTTTTGCCCGACACGCGACAAACCACCTGGCAAGCGGGAATTCAAACTGCTTGCAACGCTATACGATAAGAAGCGTTACGTGATACACTACCGCAACCTGCAGCAGTGTACGCGTCACGGTCTTCGCGTAACAAAAATACATCGAATTTTACAATTTTCACAATCTCCCTGGCTTCGAAATTACATAGAATTAAATACACATTTTAGAACATTGGCTAAAAATGATTTCGAAAAAAATTTATATAAATTAATGAACAATGCGGTGTTTGGTAAAACGATGGAAAATGTGCGCAATCGTGTCGATGTTAAATTATTAACAAAGTGGGATGGTCGATACGGCGCAGAGGCAATGATCGCGAAACCAAATTTCCACAGCAGAAGCGTTTTTTCAGAAAACTTAATCGCTGTGGAATTGCGTAAACTCGAGGTGAAATTCTACAAACCGATTTACGTGGGTATGTGCATACTCGACATATCCAAGACATGTTTGTACGAGTTTCATCACGAGTATATGATGCCAATGTATCGCGACAAATGCCGGGTAATGTACACCGATACGGACAGTCTCATATATCACATTGAGTGCGCGGATGTGTATGAGAATATGAAGCGCGATATCATCAGATTCGACACGAGCGATTATGCGGTGGATAATGCGTACGGTATACCGCTTGTAAATAAAAAGGTACCGGGTCTAATGAAGGACGAAAACAACGGTGCCATAATGACCGAATTCGTCGGGCTCAGAGCAAAGATGTACGCGTTACGAGTGAATGGAAAAAAGGACACGAAGAAAGTTAAAGGTGTCAAGAGCAACGTTGTCGCGAGAACGATAACGTTTGACGATTACACGCGGTGTTTAAACGAAGAGATTGAAATGACACGTCAGCAGTCGTGTATAAGATCGAAACTACATCAAGTATACACGATCTGTGAGACGAAAATTGCTCTGAGTCCGTACGATGATAAGCGGTATATCGTACCCGAAACCACCGATACGTTACCGTGGGGACATTACAAAATACCATTGTAAATAAATGTATATTTTGTTTATTATTAATTGTATATTTTGTACATAACCATGTATATATTTTTATATTTTATACATTTTATATATTTTTATATTTTATACATTTTATATATTTTTATATTTTAATAAATTTTATATATTAAATTATTTATATAGTTTATATGTATATTATTTTAATAAATATTTATAATACATTATTTTTATGTATCCAAGAGTTGTATGATTTATCCATTCCCACCCATTTCACGTATACGTCATCACCCTTTTCCCGCAAAAATTTTGTCCACGAGATATACGTCGGGATTAGCAACGCGTTGTAGTCCGTATTCGTAGAATCCTCCAGCGACGGGATCCCCACGCGAATCTTCGAGTATGAATGTCGCGGGATTAGTTTTCTGCACCTCAACAATCTTAAAAACTTCGGTCGTCCAATTAGGTGTGAAACCTTTTTCAAAGATGATCGTCATCGAACGGCTATCGAACGGTAATTGAACGGTCATCGAACGGAAATGAACGGTCATCGAACGGAATTGAACGGTCATCGAACGGAAACGAACGGTAATTGAACGCCCGTCGAACGGAAACGAACGCCCCTCGAACGGAAACGAACGATCATCGAACGGAAATGAACGGTCATCGAACGCCCGTCGAACGGAAACGAACGCTCGTTGAACGGTCATCGAACGGTAATTGAACGGTCATCGAACGGAAATGAACGGTCATCGAACGGAATTGAACGGTCATCGAACGGAAACGAACGGTAATTGAACGCCCGTCGAACGGAAACGAACGCCCCTCGAACGGAAACGAACGATCATCGAACGGAAATGAACGGTCATCGAACGCCCGTCGAACGGAAACGAACGCTCGTTGAACGGTCATCGAACGGTAATTGAACGGTCATCGATCGGAAATGAACGGTCATCGAACGGAATTGAACGGTCATCGAACGGAAACGAACGGCTATCGAACGGTAATTGAACGCCCGTCGAACGGAGACGAACGCTCGTCGAACGGAAATGAACGGTTATCGAACGCCTGTCGAACGGAAACGAACGCTCGTTGAACGGTCATCGAACGGTAATTGAACGGTCATCGAACGGAAATGAACGGTCATCGAACGGAATTGAACGGTCATCGAACGGAAACGAACGGCTATCGAACGGTAAGGCTCCGTTCGATGACCGTTCATTTCCGATCGATGACCGTTCAATTACCGTTCGATGACCGTTCAACGAGCGTTCGTTTCCGTTCGACAGGCGTTCGATAACCGTTCATTTCCGTTCGACGATCGCGTTCGTCTCCGTTCGACGGGCGTTCAATTACCGTTCGTTTCCGTTCGATGACCGTTCAATTCCGTTCGATGACCGTTCATTTCCGTTCGATGACCGTTCAATTACCGTTCGATGACCGTTCAACGAGCGTTCGTTTCCGTTCGACGGGCGTTCGATGACCGTTCATTTCCGTTCGATGATCGTTCGTTTCCGTTCGAGGGGCGTTCGTTTCCGTTCGACGGGCGTTCAATTACCGTTCGTTTCCGTTCGATGACCGTTCAATTCCGTTCGATGACCGTTCATTTCCGTTCGATGACCGTTCAATTACCGTTCGATAGCCGTTCGATGACGATCATCTTTGAAAAAGGTTTCACACCTAATTGGACGACCGAAGTTTTTAAGATTGTTGAGGTGCAGAAAACTAATCCCGCGACATTCATACTCGAAGATTCGCGTGGGGATCCCGTCGCTGGAGGATTCTACGAATACGGACTACAACGCGTTGCTAATCCCGACGTATATCTCGTGGACAAAATTTTGCGGGAAAAGGGTGATGACGTATACGTGAAATGGGTGGGAATGGATAAATCATACAACTCTTGGATACATAAAAATAATGTATTATAAATATTTATTAAAATAATATACATATAAACTATATAAATAATTTAATATATAAAATTTATTAAAATATAAAAATATATAAAATGTATAAAATATAAAAATATATAAAATGTATAAAATATAAAAATATATACATGGTTATGTACAAAATATACAATTAATAATAAACAAAATATACATTTATTTACAATGGTATTTTGTAATGTCCCCACGGTAACGTATCGGTGGTTTCGGGTACGATATACCGCTTATCATCGTACGGACTCAGAGCAATTTTCGTCTCACAGATCGTGTATACTTGATGTAGTTTCGATCTTATACACGACTGCTGACGTGTCATTTCAATCTCTTCGTTTAAACACCGCGTGTAATCGTCAAACGTTATCGTTCTCGCGACAACGTTGCTCTTGACACCTTTAACTTTCTTCGTGTCCTTTTTTCCATTCACTCGTAACGCGTACATCTTTGCTCTGAGCCCGACGAATTCGGTCATTATGGCACCGTTGTTTTCGTCCTTCATTAGACCCGGTACCTTTTTATTTACAAGCGGTATACCGTACGCATTATCCACCGCATAATCGCTCGTGTCGAATCTGATGATATCGCGCTTCATATTCTCATACACATCCGCGCACTCAATGTGATATATGAGACTGTCCGTATCGGTGTACATTACCCGGCATTTGTCGCGATACATTGGCATCATATACTCGTGATGAAACTCGTACAAACATGTCTTGGATATGTCGAGTATGCACATACCCACGTAAATCGGTTTGTAGAATTTCACCTCGAGTTTACGCAATTCCACAGCGATTAAGTTTTCTGAAAAAACGCTTCTGCTGTGGAAATTTGGTTTCGCGATCATTGCCTCTGCGCCGTATCGACCATCCCACTTTGTTAATAATTTAACATCGACACGATTGCGCACATTTTCCATCGTTTTACCAAACACCGCATTGTTCATTAATTTATATAAATTTTTTTCGAAATCATTTTTAGCCAATGTTCTAAAATGTGTATTTAATTCTATGTAATTTCGAAGCCAGGGAGATTGTGAAAATTGTAAAATTCGATGTATTTTTGTTACGCGAAGACCGTGACGCGTACACTGCTGCAGGTTGCGGTAGTGTATCACGTAACGCTTCTTATCGTATAGCGTTGCAAGCAGTTTGAATTCCCGCTTGCCAGGTGGTTTGTCGCGTGTCGGGCAAAACGGTAGGTCAGTGTGCATATCATGAAGATGTTGCGGGTACTCGAGGTCCACTTCGAGGACATAGCCTGTAGGCGAATCTAGCGCGATGGATGATACGTCAAAATTGGTCACGTCGTCGACCCATTGAAAATCGGCATAGGGCAACGGTTGACACATTGCCCATCCGTACAAATTATTTACATCAAAGTACATCAAGTACGATGATGGTTTCGATGGATCGTACGACTCCATGTACTTGTTATTAGCGCGAGCATATCTACCCGAACATTGACTCAGACCACCGCGTATACCACGTTCGATGAACATAACCATGTCGATGTCAGTAAGCAACTCGAACGTAATTTTCGTATGCTTCAACATGGCGTCCCACGTGTATCCGGGGAGCGTATAGTAATACGCGGGGTCGAGTCCGTAACTTTCGATACATTTATCTCGAAAGTTTTCAAAAATGTCAGCTAATAACAAGACATCAATTTTAAGGTACAAGTCGCTATATTCGCCTAGCGTCCGAATGGAGAATCGCGTCCAGACGTTCTCGGCGTGCGCGTAATCGGTCTCGGATACAGTGTCACCGGTCAAGGAACTGTAAAATGATTCGCGCGGTGGTAAACACGTATCTTGCAACCTGTCAACCGAGTCGATGTATTCATACGGAAATACACCTTTCCGCGTTAACAAATTGAAATGTTCGGTAGATAAATTTTGATATTCTGATTTTAAAATTTTGAGTTTGTCTTTGTCCAAAAACGATGCCAATTTGTCGAGACTCGATGCGAGAAATTTGAATGAATCGATAAAACGTAATTTTACATGATTTTTTGATTCTTCATCTATACAAACATCTTTTGTGAACGAAATATATTTCTCTTTTGTTATCGGAAGTAACTCGATTTTCCCTTCGAACGATGTGGCTATTTCCTCGATAATAAAGTGCGAATCGTAACCTGATAAATTGTGAAAAACTATTGGAATACAAAAAGATTCTTTATAATTTAAATTGCAATTTGAGTGTGCTGGACCTCTGTACCGCCCGGTCAGATGGCAATGATCGCGAACGCGTGTATCGTCTTCCACGAACGGTTTTTCACATATATGACATTGAGTGGCGCTATGGAATTTCTCCCACTCTTCGGGTGTTAAATTTACCATGGGGACATTTGTTTTTAAAATATTTTTTACACGTAACGCTAAATTTTTGAGGTCTTCGGCGAACCATGCTATGCAATCGGCGCTACGACGCGAATGATATGCCGATAAAGATTCGTCATACGAACAATGTACATAATAAGCTATACTAAATACTTGGTGATGTTGACGCAATTTTTGTTGTTCTTCATCCATCTTGGCTAGAACACATTCCAAATCGGCGTAGACAACAAATGGAAGCCGCTCCTTCCGATTAAAGTTGTTGAACGATAACCACTTGTCCTTATCACTCGGCAATCGGACAGCGCAATCGTTTATCTTTCCGCAGTCAACCGTATGCGACTGCAATTTGGTGTCCGAATCAAAGTAATGCAGGCATCTGTAAAAGAAAAATTTTTTAAAGATTTATATAACAAAGTGTATAACCTATAATTATTTAAATAATATAAATTAAACTTACCGGTCACAGATATATTTCTTGTGCTCCTTTTTGCTCAATTGTGAGCTCACGAGCCGGGATAAATTCTTAATCCAAGCGAAATGTCCTACGCTGTTGTCGTCTTCAATGTAGAGCAAATTGATATGCTTATCCCGCTTCTGGTCCGAAAGACGCATCGGGACAATGCTGTTCTTGTCTTCGATGCTGTACACATTTATAGAAATGTCATTGGCAAGTTCAAAATTCTTTATTTGGTTCACAGTCACTGGAAACTCAATGTCCTGGAGATTCAGCACTGTCGCGTAATGCGGGTACGATGATTCCCGTTCCGCCTTTCTTTCGGCGGGGTATAGGGCGGCGACCACTGCCCACGCGAAACACGCATTGTCTCTGGATTGTACATTAATCACCGCTCTTTTCAACATAATGTTCCGCGGTAATTTGATGTGACATCCCGCACGCATAGGATTATACTTATTTATATTTACAGTTAAATTTAATATTCGCGACAAAGCCCACCCGCTGTCGCGTTCCTGAAACTCTTCCAGCGATGCTAGGGTGGGTTCGATAACGCGCCGTTCGTACCACTCGCGTAAATCGGATGTGCGAAAGAGTTCATAGTTTTTCGTGTTTATACTTTTGTTGGCGTGTTTATCTCCAGCCACGAATTCACCGTTAAATATAGTGTTCACTTTCACAGTATAATGTTTTTTCATAACATCCTTCACATGTTCCAACACAATGTCTTTGGCGTCATCGAGAAATTGGCGCGGTTCGATGTGATTATAATTTATCACCGCACCAGTTAATATGCGACTCTCGAACGCCGTATCAATCTCGCGCCACACAAGTCTATTTTGACGCGCGCTACATCCGGCACCCGCGTGTACGAAACATCCACGTACCGAATTTTTCATCCCTTCGAGGCGCGCGATCCGAGCAATCAGCGATTGTCGATTTCCGATCGATAATCGCGGTCGCTTGATGCGACTTTGCTCTTCCAACGACTCGATATACGTATCACATCGTTGCTCCCACACAATGTAATCTTCCAATGAATTCACCAAAGTGGATTGCTGTCGCAAACTTTGTTCCTCCATATTGTATCAGACTTGCAAAATGCGCTTCCCAATGATAATTCTGGATGTACTTTAGCGAAAATACTGGCGGGGTGGGCCTCTTGATCATGATTTATATACTGTCTCGTGCATATCATCGAACATTCTAGTATGATTTCATCTTAAAAATTCCCTGGAGTAGCGTCTGCGATTTAACCTTGATAATTTCGCGTTTTGTCATGTACATTTGAAAAAATCTAACGTGGTTGCAACGGGAGCAGCCGTACATCGGCGCACGATTTTAGCACATCCAGCTAAATCTTTGTCTAGGGGTGATGTGTGTTTTAACCTTGACGGCATGATTTATATACTGTCTCATGCATATCATCGAACATTCTAGAATGATTTCATCTTAAAAAATTCCCGGAGTAGCGTCTGCAATTTAACCTTGATAATTTCGCGTTTTGTCACGTGCATTTGAAAAAATCTGACGTGATTGCATCAGGAGCAGCCGTACATCGGCGCTTGATTTTAGCACATTCAGCTAAATCTTTGTCTAGGGGTGATGTGCGTTTTAACCTTGACGGTTAATCTTTGTTCCGATGCGCATGTTAACCTTGAAAATTTCGCGTTTTGTCACGTACATTTGAAAAATCTAACGTGATTGCATCAGGAGCAGCCGTACATCGGCGCTCGATTTTAGCGAATTCAGCTAAATCTTTGTTCTGGGGATGATGATGTCATCGCAGCCGTACATCGGCGCGACAAAATTTTAGAGGAAATTAAAATGTCGTGTCAGCAATAATCCCCTCTACATCGCAATTTGCGATACTATTTGAATTGATATTAATTCTAATACGATCAGTATTGCATCAATCGCGCGTGTGAAAGGTTCGCTGAAGAAATCGATATGAATTTTTACGTTCCGATTCGAAACGGTGAAACTCCACCGTGTAAGATGCAAAAATGTGACACGTAAGTTTCGATCGTTTAAAAATTTTATTTATTAATTTTTTAAATATTGATCTAATTTATATATTTTTATAGCATTCAGCCTCGTCGTGCGACTCGCATACTTGGAAGAAGATATGCTCTAACCCCAACATCGTACAAGTATTTGGACATTGGAATAAGCGTTGGAGCTGTATCGTACGTGGAACTGATTCTCGGTGATAATCGAGGCAATCAAATAGTGTTGCCTTTTTCAACATGGAATTTGTTGATGCAGAAGCAAGCAGACATTGAACAATTTCTACAATCGACTGCTCTCCCATTAAGGATTGGAGATTTATCGATTGAAATGTATCAATCGAAAATTGTAAAACTCACATTATGTGACAATTCTTTGTACATGAAACCACTGACATTATTACATTTATTTAATTTTGAAAATTGTATCGATCATATGCACAATTGGTTATGCGAGAATACGTATCTCGTAAATGAAAAATTTAAACAATTTGAAACTGTTTTACGACGTAACAATATTACCACTGTATGTGATGCTGTAAAAACGATACGCGATAGTGATGTATTTAACAGCGAATCAATAATCGATTGCGAATTATTAACATGTGCTGTAAATGATATTTTTTACGATGCGTGCAATAAATAATTATTTTTATTCCATCTATGATTTTAATTCTTTCCTTCCATACGAATAAGAGTAGTTATACTTTTCTCAACACGCTCCGCTAAAGATGTAGAGAAATGCTGAGGTAGATGAGACGTGATGCTCTAGTTGGAATGAGACAAAAGATATTAAAAGATATATAATGAAGAGGAGCCTGCGACATTAGAATATTATTTCTTTCGTTGTTCTGTGTTTCGTTAGTCTTGTGTTACGTTAGTGCAATGGCTGAAGAAGAGATTATTATCATCGATGATGATATGGATGATGATGATTATTGGATGGATCCAGCTGTGGCGGAAAGAATTGAGATGGAGAGAGAAGAGAAAGAAATGGAAGAAATTGTATGCTAAGGAAGAATCATCTGATAAGGAACCTGATTTCGATTTTCGGACTAGTGATGATGAAGAATTACTTCAATATGAGCGGGAACAAATTTCAAAGAAGAATCTTGAAACTTCAATCGTTCAGTTTATAAGACATCGAGAGCTCGGTTTGAAAAAACCTCGCACAAATTCGTTGAAGAGATTTCTCAAATCTCGAAAATATTGTGCGAACTCACTTAGAAAATGTGATGCAAGTTCGTGTATCTACGAGGAAGATCCTAATCACACTACATTACGATGTTTTGGAAATAGACTATATGAAAATCTTGAATTACGAAAAAAAATGGACAAATTCGAATATGAGCACGAGAATATGCTACGGCAAGACTTGGAAACATTGAAGGTAAAATATTTTTGTCGATGTGTAATAAATTTAAAACATTCACAGTTATGTTTAATTTCAGAGTTTACGAGAGTATATGAATGGTCGACGAGAGGATAAACAGATATGTGAATCCAAACCTGCGTAAAATTATAAATTGAGCGTATTGCTCAATATAAAGATGAGCCATGGATAATATTGTAAGTATCTATCAATTTGTAATATATCAAAAAGTTTCTTAAAATAAATTATTAAATAATTTAAAAATAATAAAATGTATTTCTGTTGCAGGAGCGGCCTCCTCCTTAGCCCGGCGCACTCCCCCAAATATATTATTCTTATTATGTTATTATTATATATTTTTATTAAATTAAATTAAATTGTATATTTTATATTATATATTATTTCTTTTTTATATATCTTTTTTATTTTATTATTACATATTATTTTATTATTAGAAACACACACACACACACACACACACACACACACATACAAAAATGTATTTATACACACTATAATAAATTATATATTTTAATTTAAAAAAAAGAAAAAATCGGTTATTTACGCGCCTCTCCTTGCGCTCCTATCCCTTGCGTCTCTCTTGCGCTAGTTGTAAGAATTTATCGTCTCTCTCTCTCTCTCTCTTTCGTACGCGCTATCGTTCTAAGTCTCGCGTTAGTTGTAAGTCTCGCGATATCTTCGTTCTCGCTCGCACGCGTTATCTTAGCTATTATCATTCTCTCTCGCACACGTTGTTCTCGCGCTATTATCGTTCTCTTTCGTATGCGTTCTCTTCGCGATATTATCGTTCTCTCTCATTCATATACTCGTTGCTCACTTACCTTTGCGTCGTTCTTCTCCCACCTATGCAGCATCTTACAATGCGTCGTCCTTGTCCCACGTTGATGCCATCCTTGTCGTATGTTGATGTCGTCCTTGTCACACTTGATGTCATCCTTGTCGCACTGTCCTCTTCACACACACTTAGCGCTATCCTTTTCCCACACGTAGCGCTATCCTTCTCACATCTTCGCACCGTCTTCTTTCCGCGGATCCCCCTTCCCCGCGCGGACCCCCTCGTCCATCGCTCGCGCCGCGAAACCTTCTCCGCGCGGACCCCCTCGTCCATCGCTCGTACCGCGGATCCCCCTTCTCCGCGCGGACCCCCTCGTCCATCGCTCGTACCGCGGATCCCCCCTTCCCGCGCGGACCCCCTCGTCCATCGCTCGCGCCGCGGATCCCCCCTTCCCGCGCGGACCCCCTCGTCCATCGCTCGCGCCGCGGATCCCCCCTTCCCCGCACATGTGACGTCATCATCCCCCGCACGTGACGTCACTCCCCCGCACGTGACGTCATCACCCCCTGCACGTGACGTCATCATCCCCCGCACGTGACGTCATCATCCCCCGCTCGTGACGTCATCATCCCCCGCACGTGACGTCATCATCCCCCGCACGTGACGTCCCCCCCCCCCGCGTGACGCCCCCCCCTCGTGACGCCACCCCCCCCGCGTGACGCGTACACCCCCCGCGTGACCGTGACGTCACACCCCCTCGTGACGTCACCCCCTCGTGACGTCACCCCCCGCGTGACGTCACCCCCCCGCCGGTTCCCCCTCGCCCCTCACCCCCCCTCGGAGCCCCTGGGTTAGAACCGGCCTAGACTCACTACTACTATAAAATATCTCGTAAAATAAATATCGTTAATATGTCAAATATCATTTTAGTAAAGCAGTAAAAACCTATGTTATTTCGACAAATATACATAAATGGAAATTTAAAGCCATATTTTGGATTGAATTAATTAAAAAGTCGTCTTTGCTATACTAAAATCTGCTATATAATATTATCCCATTTTCAGTTATAATCATTAATTTTATAGAGCCTTGCAACTTGGTTACTGTAACACAGAAGACTAATTGTCCATGTATCACGGCTGTAGATTTGCTGAGCTATCAAAATTTTTAGCTGTTTCAGCAAATTTTTTTTCCGTTTCTTTTTCTTATATTATATTACATAGTAAAAAAATTTAATGGCATGCGTTTTGTAATGTTCTAATATATATAAAAAATATATGTAAGATATAAATTTATATTTTATATTGTTCATTTTTCACGCCAGTGTGAACAAAAAGTGCGCCTTTCATCCAAATAATAAAACACACTTAAAATGTAATAAGTATAAAATAATATTACAATGTAATAAAAGTATAAAATATTATTACAATTGTACTCTTGTATTTTCTTTGATCTAATTAAATATTCATAATTCTCCGATAATGTTCCGATGAACTTTGAATTTACGTATAATATATTGATTTAAATATGAAATGTATAATTTATATTGCATAATTTTACCTTGAAAAATGAAAAGGGCAAATGCTGTTAAGATCAATACCTATAATGTATATATGGTGGTGTCTGGTAATAACCATATCACATCTCATCTGCAGATAGAGTAATTTTGGATTGAACAGGAATAATTTCCGTACGATTAAACATTTGGATTAATAATCAAACAATCAATACTCAATTAATAATTAAATTTAATTATGTATTGCGTTTAGGAATTACGTAACATCTCTTGGAATATCTCTTCTCGTCGCGCATCTATTCTCGCGTGGATTTTTGTTAATTAATTTCTCATTAATTATTTTAAAAATCGCACAAAACGGTAGAGAGCTTCCTTATTTGATTTGATCCACTCTATCTGCACATGAAAGGTGATATGATTGTTATCAGACCTGTATATGTACAAATAGATCTATCTTTTGCATTAAATGCTTTTAAGTTTTTATATTTTTATTCGAAAATATAATAAAAGCATGAATAAATTTAATTTTTAAATTAATAAAAGAAAAAGGTTTAAGACCGTGGCGTAGGGTGTCAGTGCAAAATGACAAATCAAAAAACAATTCTAAGACAGAACCTCGTATGTTAATAGGCAAGTTTAATATGTAAAAACGTCTGTCAGAGAAAAATTCAAATAATAAATAGCAAATAGACAAACGTACGTTTCAATCCTATACAGATCCTTTTCAATGTCTTAACAATTCAAAATAATATAAAATGACGCAAACAATTACAAAAGCAAGCGCTGTAGCCTAACAAAGAAGGTCAGAAGGACTTCTTGCATTTTTAAAAAATAATTTTTAACCGTTCTAAAGGTTTAGAACGGTTAAAAATTATTTTAAAAAACGCAAGAATAATAGTCAAAATTAAACGCGATATAATCAGAAACGCATGTATAAGAAAAAATTAATGAGATATCAAAAAAGTATGACTATAAAATGCTGTAAAGAAAGCACAGCTCACCTCGCTACCAAAATTTAATTTTTCAAATTTTTTTCTTAGAAATAATTAAAAAAAATTTTAAATAGCCTTTAAAGCTGTACAGGTACTAGAAATATTAAATATGTAATATAATTTTTATCAAAAATATTATTTAAATAATAATTCAATATTTAATGTAGAAAATTAATTTTGACTGCTGCAAATTTTAAAATGGTGTTTTACTTTTTAAAATCATTTTTTAAAATTCTATTATTATTTATAGATATGTTTATATATTTTTTGATACTTTACATTTTACAACTGTACATACGAATTTGAATATAAAATTCATTTCGCATTTGAATATATTTTCTGAAAACCGCAAATTAGTACAACGCAATAATCGCACTAGTATGTTTTTTAAATCGCGTTTAAAACACTAACGTATTTTAAACCATATGCATATTTCTGCATCCGTGCATCTTTGTGCATCCGTTGAACTTTGTGATATAATGCGCATGTGGAGTTCATTTTAATTGTAAAATTACGCTGATTACAATCTACACGTTTTCCGGTCAAATTATTAGGATTATGAAGCTTATATATTAAATGGTTATCACACAGTGATTCACATCTGATTTAATAGTAAGACACATTTTGCTTTATGATATGAGATAGCCATTGTGATAGTCAGTTTTATAAAGTTGTGTTTTTATTAGAGTCACCGCGCGTTGCTAGTGTCATAAAAAAATTTTTTTAATTTTTGAATGTGGTGAGTACAAATTCTTCTTGCTCTTTACTATACAGGGTGTCCCAGACCACCCGTACACCCCTTTTAAAATGAAAATAAATGGCTTTTGTCAAAAATCGCGAACAATTTTTAAGTAAATCGGGTACGCTCTATCAAATGGTGATATTTTCAACTTTTGATTCCGACCGGAAATACGCTATCCGGATCGGAAGTTGAATTTTTTTAGGGGAACATGGTACTTTTTATTACAGATTCGAATTGTACGTGAAAAAATAAGAAACTTTTGTATCAAACATTTTTTCTCCTCTGTCAATCTTAAAATTGACCTTGTCAATTGAGTGCCTCTGTCAATCTTAAAATTGACCTTGAAAGTAACTGTGATGAACTTTCAATAATTAATATCTCTATTATTATTACAAAAATCGTTACATGGAATAGGATTTCTTTATTTAATTTACTGCGCTCTACCTCCTCACAAGTGCGTAAGCTCATGCTCAGGGACACCCTGTATATATATATTGTTTTCAATTTTTGAGTAAATTATTTCAAAGATTATTTCTATATGCCAATTATAAATTTCATTCTCTGTCTTCCTAATTATACATATATAATTCTGAAATAAAATTCTAATATCTTTTTTCAGATTTATTAGAATTTGTAGAAAATGAATAATAATAAACGGTTCAATCCATATGTCAGCGTTGATGAGGAGGAAGAAATGGTTATCTCTGATATCGCTGGACGATTTCCTAATTCGGATAATATAAAAGAATTTCAGGACAATCTTTTGAATAAAATGGATCTCGGTTCGAAGGATCATCAACGCTGGACCAATTGTAATAATATTTTTTTCAAATTTTTTTCTATCTTAAGAAAAAGGTCTACATAATAATATATAGCGTGTTTCAAAATGATTCGTCCGATTTCACAGGGCTATAACTTTGAAATGAATGAAGATAGAACCTTCGGGTAAATTTTAATATACACTGAGAAAAAGGAATTGTTGAATTAAATAAATAACTTTAGTTGACTTCTATTTTGTTAATTCAATGCTAAAATTGTCTAAATAACAAAAAATGTGTTTTAATTAACAAAATAAGTGATTGAGACACTTGAATCAATTAGTTGAATGGATATAATTGCATGAACACCATTATGTGTTACTGGAACTAAAAAGATATGTTGAATGAACTGAATCAAAATCTGAGTAACTGCACATATTGTTAAACTAAAAAATTTGGAAAAACAATTTTTATGGTTTGAAACAATCAAATATTTCATTTTATTAATCTTGTTCGCATGTTACGATGAACTAAATCTTCAGTTAGATACAAGATATATTACAACTAATAGTCTGAACTTGATGTAACGAAATAATGATTTGAGAGAAATCATAAAACAATTAAATACAATTTATACATTTAGTTAATTGAATCAATTATTGTATTGAACTTTCTCGACATTGTATCATTTCAAGACCAAAATTAATTGAATTAAATACGATAATATTCATATACTTCCACGAGCTTCACGCTTCGCCTCTAGGTGGCGAAAAGGAAAACGCCTAACCCGAAAGTGACATTCATCTAAGACAGTAATATAAGGCCGCGACACAAGTCCCACGAATCACGGTTTATCGATTAAAGAGCGATATTATAGCCGCATCTCCTATAGCTTTTGCAAGGAGCTCCAGAGCTCCATGTAATTAACAGCAAACGGTTAATTTTTTTTAATTCCATCATATATGTATTTATATACAGAGAACATTAAATCGATCAAGTTTTTGAGAAATGACATTAAAATAAAAATTTAGTAGTTAGCTAACTTGACGAAAAATTATTCTGTTTTTAATGGATATATTGTCATAAGGATTATATATTTGCTCAAAACATTGAAACATATACACAGAAGAACAACTCATTTACGTCGCCCAAACAGATTTCTAGTTCTCACTATATCTATTTCAGTTGATTTAAAATAATATTTAGTTCAATTAACTACTTTTCATTATTTCAAACAATTATGTAATCTTATTATTCGGCCTGTATATGCTGTTGGCAGCCCGTGACCGCCGGATTTAGTTTATTCAACAAAATTTTCAATGTTTTTACAAAATTTTTTTCTCAGTGTACGTATAAGAATACCAAGTTTAAGAATACCAAGTTTTCACAAATGTTCAATGTGCCCTCCACCGGACACATGGCATACGTCCAAACGGTAGTCAAACTCGTAAACCCGTAATGTCGACGGAAATCACGCTGCAGTTGTAATTGACTCATACTTGTTGAAACGGAGAATACAAAACGCTTTTTGTTGCTGTGTTGTCACCATCTCGATGCATACTGAACGTGCGCGCTAGCAGTACCAAAGTACCAGCTGTAGCGGCACCAGGGCGACTACCGGCAACCAAGTGAACCGGCAACATCCAACATGCGCCACGGAAAACTTGACGTTTCGCTATGTAGTTTCACATTTGCCGCGAGGTTCTACCTTCATTCATGTATAAGTTACAGCCTTGTGAAATCGGATGAATCATTTTGAAACACGCTGTATAATAAATAAATTAAAGTATATATAAAATATATCGATCAATGTTTTTATTTTCTTGTAAATCTCTATTTCTGTATACAAAAATGAAGAATAATTTAGGAAATAATTAAAATTTTTACATAAAAAATAAATAAAATTGAAAGAATTGAGGAAAAATAATCTATATATAATTATATAAAAAGAAAAAGTTGACTATATGTTGAAACTTCTTTTTTATTTGTTCAAATCTCATTTTTCCTAAAAGAAATGAAAAAATTATACTTTTAATTATTCACCGATTATTCTTTTTATTATTTTTTCTGTATATATACAGACAGAGATTATACAAGAGTAAGAAAACATATACATAAGTACATTTTATATCTAATTTTATATAATTATATGTATATTATTATGTAAACTTTTTTTCTAGGTAAGAATATCATTGTTCTTTATATTAAAAAAATAATACTTATATCTCATAAAATATATATTAATGATACTCACGAATTTACAATATATATGCGGTTTAATTATAAAGATAACATTAAAATTGACAATTAATATTCTATGTGCAATTTGTACTTACATAAATCATTTTTATTATAACATATTCGCAAGTTTTTTGCGTATGATGTGAAAATGAAAAATAATCGAAATGTCATCTACCCATAAAAATATCTTGCCCATCTTTAAGAATGTAGTTCTTATTTATGATTTCAATATATGTTATTTTTCTATAAATCATTTTAAATTTTGACAGATATTTTTGAAATGCCTCCTCGAATAGGAAAAATAAGCAATATAGAAAAATTTGATGCAGAATTTTTTAATATATCGACCGAAAAAGCTCATGTGCTTGACCCTGGAACTAGAATATTATTCGAAAACACCTATGCAGCAATTATTGACGCGGGTGTCAATCCCGCAGAACTGCGGGAAACAAGGACGGCAGTTATCACAGCAATGTCAGTTTGTGATACATATCTCGATGTAGTATACGAAAAGCTTCATGTATGTTAATAATTTTACTATTCCAGACTCATGTATGTCAATAATTTAACTATTAAAAATCGATAAGAAAAACATGCACTCTTAAAACTGTATGAATGTATTAATATGTATGTACAAGGATATTATAAACAAACATTTTTAATATAAAAACTGTATCATAATTAGGTTGCTGGATTGCCCATACTTGGTTGCAGTAAAAATATGTCGGCAAATAGAATTTCTAACTGGCTCAACGTTACTGGACCGTCGTATAACATCGATACTGCATGTAGCTCGACCCATTTCGCTATGGTGGAAGCTTACAATTTGATGCGATCTGGAATTTGCGACGCGGCTATTGTCGCTAGTATCAATTTGTGCATTCATCCTTTTGTGACTTACCAGTTTTATCGTCTGGGTATGTGAAAAATAATATTATGTTCAAAGATGTTGTATTTGAGATTGTTAAATGGTATAACTTATTTATTGATGCATTAATTAACACAATATTTGATCTAATAATTTCTCTTTTCAAAATATAATAATATAACTGATTTGCTTATTTTACATGTTTATCAAAGTTTTCAAATATATTAATTGATATATTAATTAAGAAACCGGAATAAAAAAGTAAATTACATTTTTTATATTTAATCGAAATAAATTATTGATATTATTTTAGGAGTTTTATCTCGCGATGGTTACTGTAAACCTTATGATGAAGAAGGTGCAGGTTACATGCGTAGTGATGCGGCTACAGTAGTATATTTGCAAAAAGCAAAGGATGCAAGAAGAATCTATGCGACTTTTATTTATGGTAAAACCAACTGCGATGGTTTTAAAGAAGAAGGAATTACCTTTCCATCATTAAACAAACAAAAAATATTATTGGATGAATTTTACAAAGAATGTAACGTTTCGCCTCTTGAGCTATCTTACCTAGAAGCTCATGCAACTGGCACTCTAGCCGGCGATCCCGTGGAGCTTCAAGCAATCGACGAAACTTTATGCATCAACAAAGATTTTCCTCTATTAATAGGTTCAGTAAAATCGAATATTGGACATTCTGAAGCCACTAGCGGTCATTGTCAAATTGCAAAGGTAAAGTTTACAACAAAGATTTACAAAATGGAGTTAATACATCTATGTAGTCTCATGGAATATATAAACTTATGTATTTTTTTATTTACATATCTGTCATTTTTGATTATTTATTATAATTATTATTTATTAATTATTTATTCTAATTATTATTTATTGATTATTTATTATAATTAAAGAACTAAGATATTATTATCTATATGCATTATAACAAATATATTTATCTTGCAAAGGTTTTAATTGCGATGGAAACTGGTATAATCCCTCCTACTATACATTTTAAACATCCACGAAAGAATCTGACTGCTATCATTGAAGGAAGAGTAAAAATAGTCACTGAACCGACAGAATGGAAGGGTGGCTACGTCGGTATTAATTCCTTCGGATTTGGTGGTGCTAATGGCCATTTATTATTGAAATCAAATTCGAAAAGTAATGTCAATAAAACAAATAATAATTTACCTAAGCTTGTAGTTATATCTGGACGTACCAAAGAAGCAGTTAAAATTATATTAGATGACGTAAGTATATATTCCCAGGTAGCAAGCGCAGTCATTTTGACGTTTCAAATTGGTCATTCACTGACTATTCTTGACGTCACGAGTTGACATTTTTATGACATAAAAGTGACGGTCTAATGTCACAGATTCTTGACGTCATGACATGTACCGCATTTTGACATCATAAAATGTACCATATTTTGACGCCTTTTCCTTAGCATAATAATGTATTTAATAGCGTTGTCGAATAAGGTAGATTAAACCGATTCAAGAGCATCATTGAACAATTACAGCCATTCTATTCTTCAGAGGAATCTCGGATCGATTAAATAGCTTTATTTGTAAACCTTAGAAAACACAAATATGGTAAGAAAATAAGTCACAAGTTTTATATTTGTTATTATTATTTTATTTCAACATAAATAAACTTACTTCTAATATCATATAAAATTTCAACAAATAATGTCTTCCGTTGCCTGCGTTTTATAAAAATATATTTTGCCAATTAACTGTATTATAAAAAAATATGTATATTTTTTGGCACTTTAACTACACTCGATTGATATAGCTAATATTTTCACTGTGGACTAATTTAATGAACACTTGAGTGGTTAAGCAACATGAGTCGTGCACAGATAAACGCATGCGTCGAAAGAAAAATTGTTAAAGTCCGATTGCGAAAGTCATGTTATATAAAAAATTTTAAAAGAATTTTTTATGGGATTGGTGTACTAACTAATCACATTAATAATAAAATAATCGTCAGTTCATGACTGAAATATGACGTCAAAATAATGTTATATCAAGACGCCAATATAAAGTCATGTAACAAATCAGTCATTTTTACGACATATGATCAAAAATGACCAGTTTTGAACGTCAAAATGACGTGTGCTTGCTACCTGGGTTACTACTAAATAATTTAACGCAAAGAGTAACAAATATATTAATATGAAATAAAAGGTAAAGATGAAAGATTTAAAAGATTGTTTATATAAAGAATTTAAAAAAATCATTGTTATAATTTAAATTATATTTAATTAAAGTATATTAATCATATTAAATATTATTAAAGTTAATAATTATTAATAAAGTTATATAATATAAATAAGTTGAATAATTAACTTTAATAAATGAGATCTAGATATAAAAGTTATAAGGATAAATTCAAATTGGTTTTAGTCAATCAAGAAAACGGAAGAAAGGGTAGAATATTATATGAACAGGTCTTCTCTTAAGACATATTAAAATCAATTGTTCTCGAAACGTATCTTTTAACATGTTAATATACCTACTTGGATAAAGCGACTAAATAATATTCAACATGGCAATGAAATAAATTACAAAATATTTTAAAGGCACAGATTTTTCAAAGTCAAATATATGAAACATTTGCTTAACTAAGTTTCTAATTATAATTAATTAAAAAAAAATAATCTTTAAAATGTTATAAAATAATTATACTTTTATAATTATAATAACTAATATATCTTTATAGATACAGAGTCGATTAATAGATGTAGAATATATATCTCTCCTGCATCGTATTTATAGCGGCAATATAAAAGATCATCCCTACAGAGGATACATAATTGCTGGATCCAAAATAACTGATAATGCAATAATAAAAAGGAGATGCAACTTATATACGAAAAGACCGATTTGCTTCATATTTTCTGGAATTGGATCTCAGTGTTTTAACATGGGCAAGTAAATCATTATATATTATAATACAATGTAATAATTATTATTAATATGTTTATTTGTAATTAACGTTTAACGATTTTTAAATTATACATATATATTCTTATATATAATAAAATTAACAATTAAAAAAAAAAAAAAAAAAAAAAAAAAAATAAAATAATATGTTTAGTTTGTAAATTTGTATTAAATAATTGCTTAAGTTACATTTAGATGTAAAAATTCTATCTGATACGAACTAAACTAAAATATAATAATGATACTACATAGAAAGCATGTGCACAACAAAGATAAACGATTTTTAGAGATTTCATTTATGTATGTTTAGATTAATTATATAAAAATATTACTTCATTTAAAATAATTTATCGACTACGTTGTATAATATAATTATATCCTTTTAAATATTGATACATATATATAGGTCGAGCTTTAATGGAATTTCCAGTATTCGCTAGAGCAATTCAAAAATGCGATACTGTTTTGAAACCTTATGATATATTTGTCACAGATATTCTAATAAATAAAGACAAATATATTTTCGATAACGTAGTCAACTTATTTGTAGGCCTTATTGGATTACAGGTATGAACAAAAATATATTGTCTATATATTGCGGAATTTTTTTGTATTATCTAACGAAGCGCTGTATCTTTAAAAATCAGTATCTTATAAAAAACTCAAAATTCAGTAATTATTTATTTTAGGGGAATAACTTCTGATGACCTTGCCTTTGACATATGTTATAGAGGTCATCCTTCTGAGTAATCTTCAGAAGGTTTTTGCCGTCGCTCGTTGTTTATTAAAAAATTATTAACGAAAAAATTTCCACGAATTATATGCAACATGCGACTATATGAATTCCTAAGCAATGTTGATTTAACTTCTAAAAAGGTCAAGGTTATTTTAACTTTCTATGCAAAGCGAGGTCCATCCCACACCATCCCTGAGTTAGCGCGAAACGAGGTCTATTATTGTATGGTTCCACATGAGTTTGCAACTTTCCATGCGAAGCGAGGAATCATAGACCTTGTTTCGCACTGACTCAGAAGTAGTGTGGGGTAGACCTCGTTTCGCATGGAAAGTTGCAAACCCATGTGGAACCATACAATAATAGACCTCGTTTCGCGCTGACTCAGGGGTGGTGTAGGGTGGACCTCGCATGTACTTTGCAAGGTGAAGCAAAGTTTACTCTCTGTGAGAGTCAAAGTAAAATGTATACAATGGATTCCGCCCCCCTGCGGGGGGCTCCACTTTCAAAAGGTATAACCTAACCCAAACCTATTTCTGATTTAAACCAAATTTTAGTTTTAATGTGTAAGGAACAACTGAATACTTGTATATAAATAAGAATCGAAAATACTACTTCATGTTTATATAGGTTATATATACTATAGTTCTATCTACACGGTGTCAATAAAATTTACATTCCATTTATAATTTCTTATGTTGATAACTTTTCAACGAATCACGAGCAACGGCTAAAACTTTCTGAAGATTACTCAGAAGGGTGACCTCTATAACATGTCAAGGTCAAGGTCATCAGAGGTTACTCCCCTAAAGTAAATTATTACCCAAAATTCTTGTAAAAGAATTGAAATTGAAAAGATTCTTCCATATGTGTTTGATCCTCTCTTATACAGTATTCATGCCTAGCTGCCGATCAAAAATCAACTATCAGGGGCACAAAGCACTGACCGCGCTCATTACCTTTTGTTTTTGACTGCTCCTGCGTGGTGGCAGTTATGTCGCATAGTCAGTCGGCCTCATGGCGTAGAGCAAACAAGACTGTTTCTTTGTTAATTAATTAGAAATAAATATGCATATCAAACCAACAAGAAAGTGGGCTCGTGATTTATTGTAAACACAGCCATTTCACCCATACATGGAACATGGTCCTTCGAGCCGGATATTACCGGATACATTATCGAATAATTTGACGAATATTGGCAAATATTCAGAAATATCAACACAAACGGCATTTTCTTCTTGAGAATCACGGAGTGTGTCTGTGAATATCTGTGGCATAGGCGTTACAGCAGACGTATTATCCACAGCAGCAAACCGAGTAGCAAGGTTACGTAACACAAGCATTGTGAATCAGCACAAGTATCGACGATTCTCGACGGCATAACGACGATCGTCGACGGCCATTTTTTCCTTGCGGGCATATTGGTGAGTCGCATCATATTCTCGTCCTTAACGACGATACGACGGCCATCTTTTCTTTCTTGTGGACATTCTGGTGAGTCACGTTATATTCTCGTCTTTATTATATCTCAAGATAAACTATTGTTTCGTTGTAATGGCGGAAGCCGAATTAAAGAAGGCTAGAATAAAACGCGGGGCGATTAAGAGTGCTCTCACGCGAGCTCGCACATTTCTCGATTCTGACGATGCAATCACCGCTATTTTATCACAAATACATCTACGTAAACAAAAGATAGAAGCCACATGGGATGAGTTCGATAAAGTCCAAACAACAATAGATCTCGCGACAGATGAGGAGGTCATGCACGAAGAAAGAAAACTTTTCGAGGATGCATATTTTGATATTATTTCGCGATTTGACGAACTTATATTATCTCGCACGCCCGTCGAAGTTGTCGCGCCGCCACGAGAAGATGAACGAGCGCATCGGCATGAAGTTAATAATAATTTGCGATTGCCGAAAATTGAATTGCCGACTTTTTCAGGAGGATATGAAGAATGGTATCCATTCCACGATACTTTTCAGTCACTCATACATGATGTGGAAGCCATTCCAAGCATTCAAAAATTCCATTATTTGAGATCATCGCTCCGAGGTGAGGCCGCCGATGTTATACAATCTCTAGAGGTTTCTGTGGACAATTACTTAGAAGCATGGCAGATGCTGCGCCAAAGATACGACAATAAACGACTAATTGTTCAAAAACATATAAAGGCAATGTTTGAGTTGCCCACAGTGTCAAAGGAAAATCATTCATCTCTACGATCTCTCATCGACGGTACTCTAAAACATAAACGTGCCCTGCGAGCTCTCAGTCGTTCCACAGGCGAATGGGATGATCTTCTTGTGTATTTGATCACGAGTAAACTCGATGTAGTTACTAATCGAGAATGGAAAAACAGTTTGAAGGAACCGAACATTCCGACACTTCAGGAGTTAATAGACTTTTTGGAACATAGGTGCCATACGCTAGAAATAATTCAAAGAAAGGCGCTACCGTTAAGCACGTCAGTCACTGCAAGCAAACAGCGCCAAGTGAGGTCAGTTTCTGCAAACGCTACGGTCCAAGGCAAAAAATGTCCTATTTGTAAAGGTGAGCATTTTGTATTCATGTGTGACACGTTATTAAAAATGAGCGTTCAGGACAGATCAAAGGCTGTTAGAGACAGCAAATTATGTTTGAATTGTTTGAGATCCACATCGCATCAGGCTAAAAATTGTTCTTCGCGTGGATGTAAAACTTGTGGTAAGCGGCATAACACGTTACTACATTTCGCATCATTTGAGGATCAAGGCGAATTGCAAAAGGAGTCCAAGCAAGGAGAAGCAATAGCTCAATCTTCAATAGTCACGAGTGCAATTCGTCCTGAGGACCACAATGGTCAAGTATGGCTATCGACTGCGATCATTCAGGTGTTAGACGTAGACGGGAATGCTCATTCATGCCGTGCCCTTCTTGATCCTGGTTCCCAATCCAATTTGATAACGGAAACATTGGCGAAGAAATTGAGATTACCGTGCCACACTGTAAACATTCCTATTGTGGGAGTAAATCAAGCAATGAGTCTCGCCCGAAATATCGCAAAGGTCACGATTAATTCAAGACATTATTCATTTCGCAGGGAAGCGGATTGCCTCATATTGAAGCGTATCATGCAACAAATTAAGCTTAGATATTCTGCAAAATCTAAGGTTAGCGGATCCCAAATTCCATATTTCAGATGACATTGACATGCTTATTGGAGCTACAATTTTCTGGGAAAGTTTGTGTGTCGGACAAATTAAGGCCACATCTGAGCGTCCAGTTCTCCAAAAAACGCTTTTCGGTTGGATATTAGGTGGCTCAAGTGAATCCACGAGACAGAAACGAATGCCGACACATTGCAACCTCATTACAAACCAACAACTTGACGCAAGCCTCACAAGATTCTGGGAGCAGGAACAATGTCCTAAACGAATTACTCTTACAGATGAAGAGAAGCTCTGTGAACAGCACTTTGTGGAAACATATCGTCGTGACGACGAAGGACGATTCATCGTGCAACTTCCGTTTAGAGGGGATATAATCGAGCAACTTGGTGAATCTAAAGATATAGCATTGCGTCGATTTTACACGTTGGAACGGAAGCTGAATAAAAATCCAACGTTACGAAATCAATACACTGAATTTCTCGACGAATACCAACGATTAGGACATATGGAATCGGTTGAAAAGCATGACTCATCGACAGCAGGTTATTACTTACCGCATCATTCTGTCATTAAGGAAGCGAGTTCAACTACTAAATTGCATGTCGTTTTTGATGCATCTTGCAAAACCACAACTGGAATTTCGCTCAATGATGCACTCATGGTAGAGCCAACTTTGCAGCAAGATCTCTTAGACATAATTTTCCGATTTCGTTGTTGGCAATACGTTGTGACGGCCGATATAGAGAAGATGTATAGGCAAGTTTGTGTTGAGCAATCTCAAACTCGATATCAGCGTATCCTTTGGAGAACAAATCCAGAGGAAGAAATAAGGGCATTTGAGCTCAAAACAGTCACATGTGGCACCGCATCGGCATCGTTCTTATCGATACGAGCATTGCAAGAATTAGCACACATAGAGAGATCAAATTTCCCATTGGGAGCTGCAGCAGTTTGTCAGACTTTTATGTTGACGATCTGTTAACTGGTGCAAACGATTTAGACTTAGCACTCAAGATCCGTGATGAGGTGATGGCTATACTAGCCAAGGGCGGATTTCAATTGAGAAAATGGGCATCGAATTGTCAGGAATTGCTTCAGAATATTCCGGATTCAGCATCAGAGCAATCAGTCTTAACCTTAAGCAAGAGTGAGCATCTATCAACTCTAGGATTACAATGGCATTCGGTCAACGACACCTTGCAATATCAAGTGAAGCAATCAACACCTTCCAACACAGTAACGAAAAGGACTATTCTATTGAGTGTTGCTCGAATTTTTGATCCCCTTGGATTGCTCGGACCAGTCATCATAGTCGCAAAAATTTTAATACAGAAGCTTTGGTTACTCAAACTTGATTGGGACGAAACAGTACCTGTGGAAATTGAGACAAGATGGCGCAATTACGAGGCTCAATTGGCTCTATTAATCACGCTAAGAATACCTAGAAAGGTCATAATGCAGTCATCGCCTCACACTGTCGAAATGCATGGATTCTGTGATGCTAGTATGGATGCTTACGAAGCCGTAGTATACATTAGAACAACAGGTTCCGATGGTCATAAGGAAGTACGTCTACTCTGTGCAAAATCACGTGTTGCCCCAGCTAAGGCAGTCACTCTTCCAAGATTGGAGCTTTGTGCGGCGCACTTGTTTGCCCAACTAACTCACAGAATTTTACAGACTCTTAGAATTAAATTTGACATTTATTATTGGACAGATTCCATGATCACACTGGGATGGATACAAGCAGACGCAAAACGTTGGAACACTTTTGTGGCAAATCGTGTCGGACAAGTCCAAGAACTAACAGATGCATCATCGTGGAGGCATGTAAATTCTAAGGAGAATCCTGCTGACGCAATATCTCGAGGGATCTCACCTTCTCAATTGATCCAATCAGATCTCTGGTGGAATGGGCCGCAGTGGCTCAAATGTGGAATTGCAGACTGGAAAGCGGAATCAGCTCTTGTGTCTATACCGGAAAATCTTCCAGAAGCTCACAAGGGTACTTTAATTGCAATAAACAGGTCGCAGGAGTGGAGCATTTTTTACACTATGTCCAGTGCAACTCGCTTAATCCGATCTATGGCATATGCTTTACGTTTCATAGAGAACGCAAGAAGGGTTAAGCAAGAACGACAGATTGGTCCTCTCACCGCTCAAGAATTATGTCGAGCGACCACACAACTCGAAAATCGTTCAAAAATCCGCGTTCTCACTCGAAATAAGGGCATTACAGAAGGGCGATTTAGTGCCCCGCAATAGCAAGCTTATTGGTTTATCGCCATTTTTGGATAATGATGATATTATTCGAGTTGGAGGCAGATTATCACACTCTAAATTACCATATTCAGCAAAGTATCCTATTGTGTTGCCTTCGAAACATAATTTTACAAAAATGTTAATAGCAAGTGAACATCAAAGATTGCTTCATACAGGACCACAGTCAACGCTAGCTTCTTTGCGACAACGGTTTTGGCCAATAGCTGGAAGGAGTGCTGTAAGACAAGTTATACGAGATTGTGTAAGATGCTTCCGCACAGCGCTAATTCCTAAATCAGCAATCATGGGAAACCTTCCATTACCGAGAGTATCTCCCTCAAGACCATTCCTGCATTGCGGAATTGATTATTGCGGACCGTTCATGGTGCGAGATACAAGAAAACGTAATTCGAAGCACTCAAAGGCTTACGCTGCCGTATTTGAATGCCTATCATGCAAGGCGATTCACCTTGAATTGGCTTTTGACTTGTCAACGGAAGCGTTTTTAAACGCTCTTAAGAGATTTATTTCGCGAAGAGGAAGGCCTTCAGACATATATACGGATAACGGAACGAATTTTGTCGGAGCTTCAAGAGAATTAAAGGAACTACATCAAAGATTCAACAGCGAAGTACGTCAAAACAACGTTGTTGATTTTTCAGCACAGAATGGAATAACGTGGCATTTCATTCCTCCGCAATCCCCTCATTTCGGTGGCTTGTGGGAAGCCGCTGTAAAGGCGATGAAATTCCATCTTAAGAGGGTCGCTGGGAACGCAGCTCTTATGGCTGATGAATTGCAGATCATTTTAACTCAAATTGAATCTGTACTTAATTCCAGACCTCTCATTCCACTGTCGAATAATCCTAATGATCATACATATTTGAGTCCTGCACACTTTTTGATTGGGGACAATTTGGCCGCCATCCCTGAGCCTACACTACTAGATGTCAAGGAAAACCGTTTATCCAGATGGCAACGCATTGAGCAGATCAAGCAACATTTCTGGAAAAGATGGTCAACCGACTATCTCAATGAATTGCAGCAGCGTATTAAGTGGAAGGTTAACGCGCCATCACTAAAACCAGGCGACTTAGTTATCGTTCAGGAGGACAATATTCCACCATTGTGTTGGCTACTGGCACGGATTGAGACTGTGCATCCCGGGTTGGATGGCGTGGTACGCGCCGCTACGATTAAAACTGTAAAAGGAGTTTATAAGAGACCAGTGACACGGCTATGCCCTCTTCCGATGGACGTAGAAGGGCCTGCTGGTTTATGACTAATTTACATTGAATTCATTTGACTAATTCAGTTTATCTTTTTATTTCTCCAATTAATATCGTTTGTTTCAGATTATATAGAGTGTATGTCGCTTAAACTCTTTAGTCTTTTCTTGTTCCTTGTTGAAAAGACACTCTTTTCAAGGCGGCCGGTATGTTTGATCCTCTCTTATGCAGTATTCATGCCTAGCTGCCGATCAAAAATCAACTATCAGGGGCACGAAGCACTGACCGCGCTCATTACCTTTTGTTTTTGACTGCCCCTGCGTGGTGGCAGTTATGTCGCATAGTCAGTCGGCCTCATGGCGTAGAGCAAACAAGACTGTTTCTTTGTTAATTAATTAGAAATAAATATGCATATCAAACCAACATGAAAGTGGGCTCGTGATTTATTGTAAACACAGCCATTTCACCCATACATGGAACAA